>JAPYYM010004339.1:0-10205 GCA_028534135.1 Potos flavus
ATTCACCCTTCCTTTCCTTCTCCCAATGTCCTCCATGTTTTTCCTTATGCTCCACATGTAAGTGAGACCATATGATAGTTGACTCTTTCTGCTTGACTTATCTCACTCAGCATAATCTCTTCCAGTCCCGTCCATGTTGATACAAAAGTTGGGTATTCATCCTTCCTGATGGAGGCATAATATTCCCTTGTATCCATGGACCATATCTTCTTTATCCATTCATCTGTTGAAGGGCATCTTGGCTCTTTCCACAGTTTGGCGATTGTGGCCATTGCTGCTATGAACATTGGGGTACATGTGGCCCTTCTTTGTACTGCATCTGCCTCTTTAGGGTAAATACCCAGTAGTGCAATGGCAGGGTCATAGGGTAGCTCTATTTTTAATTTCCTCAGAAATCTCCACAGTGTTTTCCAAAGTGGCTGCACCAACTTGCATTCCCACCAATATAAACAACCCACTTTAAATTGACTTTTCTGTTTGGGGCTCTGAGGGCCTCGTAGGAAGTATGGATTCTGGTCCCAGAGTCACCTAAATACAGGCATAGTTGAAAACTCTAAAGAAAGATGTTTCCCCCCTCCACCCACAGCCAGACCTGAGACTAGCCAATTTCCTCGTTATGTTCTTGGGTGAGGGGTGGTGTTTTCTTACTTTACCCATGATAGGTGCTGTTTTTCAGGAAACCATGTTTGTGTAAGTGTCTTTATATAACCTCTTACCTGGCTTCAACACCTGCTACACTTTTGGAGTCCATGCTCTCTCATTGTGTTCAGCCTGTGAGTACCTCTCTTTATTAGCTTAACTATGTATTCAAAATGATTTTTAAAAAATATTTTTTGAGCATTTTTTTTGATTTCTATTGGAGAGTTTTTAAAAAAAGATTTTATTTATTTATTTGAGAGAGAGAGAGAAAAAGAGAGAGCAGGGAGAGGGGTAGAGGGAGAGAGACAAGCAGACTCTGTGCTGGGCACAGAGCCCCCACATGGGGCTCAATCTCAAGACCCTGAGATCATGACCTGAGCCAAAACCAAGAGTCAAAATTTTAACCGACTGAGCCACCCAGGCACCCCTCTACTGGAGAGTTTTTAAAAAGAATATCTAGTCTGCCATATTGCAGGAGACAAATCTGGCTTCCCCTGCTCCCTGCTACCTAAACAGTTTTAGTCCAGTTGCTGTTGATTCCCTGTGGCTCAGTCCAAAGGACTCCTCAGTCCTCACCTGCCTGAGTGCTCAGAAGCATTTTCCACAGCAGACCTCTCCCTCCCGGACACACTCTTTCTCAGCCTTCGGGACACTATACTCTCCGACTTTCTTCCTGCTTCTTTATCTTCTTAGTGTCCTCTGCCACCATGCCTCTATGTGCTTCTGAATGTTGGTATTTTCTAGAATGTGAGCCTAAGTCCTCTCATCTCTGTATATTCACACTCTTGATGATTCCGTCTTTTCCTGAGGTTCTAAATACTACCCATATGGTGAGGGCTTTCTAATTTACATCTCCATCCCAGATATCTTTTCATATGTTCAGAGTGTTATATCGAACTTTCATTTTGACCAGTCTTCTTGGATAGCTCACAGACTCTCTCACACCTAACATTGACAGATATGAATGTTCAATCTTTCCTTCAAACATCTTCCTGCTCCAGGATTCTCCAACTCAGTAGACACCCCACCATACACATACCATTCATGTGGTCCAGCCTTCCTCCTTCTCTTGCACATACTCAACCCTCTGAGCCCCTCTCCCTCTACCTCCATGCCCCCATGTCTCTGCCACCAACTTGTCCAACTTCTCTCTCACCTGCTATGAGCTGTGCTCACTCAGTGCTATCGTCATCTTTTAAAATCACAGGTCATCTTACTCCAAAGCTCAAAATTCTTTTATGACTTTGCACCTCAGCTAACCTAAAATGAATCCCCAAATGGCTCCTGAGTCACTGTAACCCTATCTACCTCTTCCACCTTATCTTTGGGTCACTCTCTCCCCACTTACCACCTCCAGCTCAGCCTTCTTCCCCCAGTCCCCAGACTTTCTTGCTCCTTCGTGGCCTCAGAGTGTTTGCACATGCCGTTCTCTCACCGGGAGCAGGCTTTTTCCCACTGCTGGCTTTGCTGACTTTTCTTCTTTAAGGTTCCAAGTTAAACAAGCCCTCTGAAAACATTCTTTGGCATCTAGGTTAGAAGAGTTCTTTCTTGTTATTTTTTTCCCATGGAACCCAGATCGTCTCCTTTCTGGCACTTACCACGGATTTTTTAATTACCTATTTTATTTGTCTACCTGACCAAATCCTCTCTCTCTCCTGAGGACAGGACGATGTCTATGGTTGCAGTGCATAGCATAGTGCCTGAGGCTTGAGACTCTCACTATGCATTTGGTGACAGGACCCATGAATGAACTTCCTCCCACGCACTCTCCCCAGTTCATAAGCCCTGACAATGCAGGGTCACCTCAAAGCAAACAGGACAAGGCAGGACAACTTGTCATCACGTCCATAGGGACATCCATCATCTGTTGGGCCTTGAACTCTGGCTGTCAGAAGACTCCACTCAGACCATGGCTGTCTCAGCAAAGGGTGCAGTGAATCTCACACACGTCAGCTGCCCACGTGTACAGGCCCTGCCCCATTTGGGGTGGTGGAGACACATAGGTATAAATTAACACAACTCTCAGACACAGTCCCTCCTGCTTGGTGAGTCAGTGTCTGTATTTCCGATCGACCCTCCCCTAACAAACTGAAGATAAGATTGATTTTGTCTGTTTCGTCTTCTTCACATTAACAAAATTTACCCTCAATTTGCTTAAAAGGAGGGAAGAAAGCCTGTTTCTAATTTGTTCTGATCCATTTATTAAATGTAATCATACAGTAAAAAAAAATTCAGAGATGTTAAAAACAGCAGGAAAATATTAAACTTTCAGTGTACGAAGCTTGAATCATAAAATATGTTGCATGGGGCTCTTAGTGAAACAGGACACAACCTTAATGACATTCACAATTACTTACTAAGAGGCTCGATGTAACGCAGAAGGCAGAGATAGAGTAACACATCTACCCAGTGCGCTCACTCTTTGCGGAGACCAGATTCTGGGCTGCATCACCCCCGAGGATTCTGTTGGCTTTGGGAGCCTGGAGTTTAGAGTTCCCTCTGTCTATTCTATGTTTCTTTTTTTAATTAAGAGTGAAATAAGCTAATGGAAAATATTATTCACTTTTGGGGGGATGAAACCTGTTTCTTCCCTCACTTCCCTCTTTTTTCCTCATCTGCTCCCCTACCCCAACCAGAAATGTATAAGCAAATGCCCTTCCTCAGGAGTCCAATGTGGAAAAAAGAAAACTTATGGGACTGCCATTTCATTTCCCAAGGTGCTGTTGAGCACCTTGAGATAATGGCTTAGAGGAGGATTTCCTTAGACTCCGGAGGATTTACTCATGTTAGAGAAGCCGTTCGCATTGATTTCTCTCCGGGTATGTGTGCTCACGCGCACTCGCGCTCTGAGTTAGTCAGCTCAGACTGCTGTAACAAAGAACCTCCGACTGAGGGCCTTGAAAAACAGGAATTTATTTTCTCACAGTCCTAGAGGCTAAAAGTCCAACATCAGGGGTTTGGCAGGGTTGGTTGCTTCTGAGGCTTCTCTGGTTTGTAGATGATTGTCCTCTCCTCCCTGTGTCTTTACATGGTCTTCCTTCTTTGTGTGTCTGTGCACCAATGTCTTCTGCTTAGATAGACACCTGGAAATGCTATAAAAAAAAAAATTAATTGAGGTAAAGAGATGGGGAGAAAGGGTGGCGGGTGGGGCAGCTGTTTTGGACAGAAGGACCAGGGATGGCCTCCCTGAGGTGGGAACTTTGGACCAGAGACAGAAATGAGAGGAGGGAGAGCCCCATGGAGGTCTGGGGGCATTGCTCCAGACAGGGGGAACAGCATTGCAAAACCCCAGGGGAGTGGGCCAGGAGCCACTGTGGCAGGAACAGGGTAGGAAAACCTCACCGACTCTCAACTTTCTCATCCCCAAACAGGGGTGCTGAGATGTTGTTGTGGAGGGTGGAAATGAAATATCGGACGTAACACAGAACATAGAATTGGTCCTCAGTAATGACTGCGACTGTCCCTTTTCTTGGCACATCCTGTGGTGCTGGTTTATAAAGCCTTGGGAAGGTAACAACTGCTGGGTTGTGACCTGACATGGAAACGGTCTCAGGCTGCAGAGCCCAGGACTACCCCTCGGCTTGCCACCCATGGGTGCTGTGGGTGCCTATGAGGTTAACAGATTTCCTCTTTCCCCAAGTCTAGCACTCTTACTTTCCTGTCTTGCTCGCTTGGTTCTGGTTCTCCTCACACCCGACTTACTTCTCAGTCTTCTCTAACCGCGACATGTTCACTCATATCCCTCCTCCCTCCGGAATACTCCATGGTTCCCTTTACTTAAATCTGCCCTTCTGGTTTCCCAGTCCCTCCCCACTTTCCTCCTCTCAACACTTACCTCTGTCCTGGTAATCTCAGCTCCTATTCCAAGCCTCTTTCCTGGGGTCTTTCTTTCCCAGGCACCCTTTTATCTCCTACATCATGAGATTACAGATGACTTTATTTTTTCTTTTTTATGGGTTTTTCTCTCTGTTCTCATTTTTTAAAATAATGTTTATGTATTGCTTTTATTAATTAATTGAAAAACCCAAGTTCATTTTTAATTAGAAAATCACACACACACACACACACACACACACACACACACACGCACACACGCGCGCACGTTGTTTATAATCATTTGTTCCTCAAAGAGTTCAGGGATCCGAATTTAGAATTTAAGTCCCTCAAGAAGATGGCTGCAGGTGTGCATTCGGTAACTCTCTGCGTTGTGTGTCTTTCTCTAAACTTGTGCGCACATTCACACAGAACACAGATACCTAGGACTTGTTGAGCCTTGTTAGTTCCTCAACGGGTCACCCCAGATATTTCAAAGATTTAGATTTTTATGAGGATAGGCCTCTCTGGCCTATTCTAAGGAATTTAGATCATAACTATGCCCTTGGTGGTTTCAGGAGATTGGAAGCAACGTGCTGGCCACAGCCATGCCTTGCACGTGGTTGGCTTTGGGTTTTCTCTTGGCTGTTTTGTTTTCAACTGTCTGCAAGCTCTGCAAGGGCTGTGAGCCTTGTACCTCCGCTGGATCTGGGCCCTGGAGAGTCTGGAACCTTCGGGAAAGCAATCTTGTGGTTTTACTCGATTTTCAAACCTGAAGAAGGGTTCAAAGTTGAGTTTCGCTATCTAGAAGAGAAATAAATTATATTGTATTGGAAGAGCTAACCTAAGATAGATCATCTGTATGTTCACAGGACTCTCTCGCCCATTCTCCGAGAGACTGTTGTTATTTGTTTGCTGATTTTGCTGCGTTTTGAGTAAATTATCTCTCAGGTCATTTTAAAGCCCTGGCGGCCTGGTTTCCTCCAGGGCAGAGTGTGAACAAATTCAGAAGAGTCAGAGGACAACAAAGAACCTGACACTCCCACCGCTACTAGGGGAGAGCAGAACGCCAAAAGAAAAAGTACTTTGTTTCTTCAAAATCCTTATTTTGAGCACTTAGCTGCTATGCCCCTTAAGTATGAATGCTGCTTCCCAAAACCAAGGTGGTACCTGTAGTGTTAATCTTTTCCACACTGGAGCTTGATAGATGATTCAAGATCATTCCAACATAGCTCTCAAGCCTCCCTTTCTTCATCTGTAAAATGGAGCGATGCCCGCCTCACCTGGCTGTTGTAAGAATGAAGGGGATTACGTGGATTAACAATCGAGGTTTTGGTGAAGCACCCAGTCCAGAATCTGGCTCGTGGTGGGTACTCGATCAATGGTAGCACGACATGACGAAAATGAGTCAGCTATGGCCTTGTGGAGGGGAAATGCTCTGGGGCCTGGTCACATTCAGTCAGAACCTAATTTCGCGGGGTCTGCCTGTGGGGCGGGTTTAACCCTGTGGTTATGGCGCAGGGTTGGGGGAGGTTGGAAATGTTACTGATTTATTTTTCCATACATACAACCTGTTTATATTTCCGAAAGTAATTAAGCATTCCTGTGGAGGAGAACACTGCGCCGTTCGGCCTGCCCAGACGGCCGCCATGCTGACCTGGGGGGTGGGGAGAGAAGTAGGGACCTCAGAGGAAGGCTCTTGGGCCAGGAAGCACTGATGCTCGGGGACTTCAGGGCTCCGCAGGCAGTGGGTTCCCGGAAGTGCTGGCTTTTCTAACTCAAGTGGCCATTTTCAGAAATAAAGGCGTTCCCCCAAGGCATTAAGGTGCCTTGAGATAGGAGTGTCTGGCTGCTCCTGGGAGCACCCTTCTGTGAGGCTCCGTGTGGCTTGAAAATTTCAGCAGGGTCTAAATCCTGTCATTCCCTCTTCAGAGCTGCAGTGCTAACTGCAAATACTCCTGGGAGAAGTAGCATGGCAGTCACCTCTGAGATAACTTACTTAGGCAGGATTGATTTCGAGAGTGGGAAAGATTCTGGGAATTTAATGGGGAGAGCAACGAACTGGAAGAAGTATAGTGCTGGGGCCTTCAGAAGGGGAAGGGCCCGAGGCCAAACAAAGGCAAACTTTGCTGCTCCACATTTTGCCTGGGGCTGATCGACTTTCCCTTGAGCAGCTGCTTCTCCCAGTTTGTGTGCAGAAATACTGTCAACACTTTGAAAATGAGCAGCAGGCTACTGCCATTTAAATAAGGATTTCAGGAAATAAAAAAAAAAAAACAAAGAAAAAACTTGCTGGAGACTAGAGTGTGAATTTATGATGCAAAGTGTTTAATGATATTAACATGCAGAGTGGCAATTTAGGATTTTTATGTTGTGTCCCAAGAACCAGGTACATGTGCTAATTTTGATAGCAATGGGGTCGGGGAGGCATCATTCTCCTGCATATTTTAGGACGAAATCACTAACTTCCTGACATTTATTAGAATTCATAAGATTTGGAAGAGAAAAAAAAGCACAATTTGTTGAAATATTTTGGAAAAATGTGACATGACTCTTTTCAAATGTTTTTACTAATAATGAAGGCAAACCCACAATAATATTTATGGATCGAAAGCAAGTGTGATGGTTCAAAATTGTTAGAATGGTTATTCTGGGCAGGAAAACTATAGTTATTTTATTCTTTCCCATTTTCCGTTTTTTTGTTTAATTTCAAAGAAAATGTTAGTCCTTTATAATGGTGGAATTGCAGATTTGAAATATGTTTCTTTTCTTTTTTCCGCGATAGGGTTACATGATGGAAAACCGAATCTCAGGCCTGAAATGTGACACAGATGTATTTGTGACTTTTGAAGGTGACAATGTTGTTATGCTGCAGGTAAGATTCAGGAAATGTTTATCCTTCTTAAACGGCATACTTTGCAAGATCAAGAGTTATCCAGAAATCTGAAGTGTTTCATATGTTTTATCTTCATCTGATGTCTTCATTTAATTGGCAGGTGTTTTCCTGTTAAGCCCTTGATTTTTGCAGTAATTGAACAGGGGATTAAATTATTTCTCTCCTAGCCAATCTTTGACATTGACCTATATCTTTTTTTGGTTGAGAAAACTTCTCCTGTACCTATTTAGTCAGATTCTTTTACTGGGAAGTCTATTTCAAAAGAATACTTGAGGTCCCAGAAGATGAACAGGCAAAAGACATGAAAAGGCAGGTTATAAAAGGAGGGCAATTGACCAAGCTCCCTGGCAATGAGAGACATGCATGTGAGGGCATACCGCACTGCTGTTTTCTCCAGCAAACTGGTTCATGTTTAAGAGCATATTGAAGTCCCAGTGTTGGTGAAACAAAAGAGGCACTCTTCCCTGTTGCTATTAGGCTGTGTGTGATTCTACTTCTGGGACTATCTAAGGTAATAATCCTAAATACAGAAAAACTTTAAGGCACAAACGTTTTCATTAGTACATTATTTATTATAGCAATAATGTTGGAATCTAAATTTTCAACAATAGGAAAACGATTATGTAAATCATGTTCTGGCCACTCAGTGGGGAATTATATAGCTTTTAAAATTGTACTTACAAAGAGTTTATTACAGAAATTAAAAACTTATGATATGGTAAGTAAAAATGATATAAAATTATATATACAATGGGATCACAATTTGGTGTTTTTACAAAAGGAAAACAGGGACTTGTGATTTTGCTAAGATGAAATGGCCCTATTCCTCCCAGATCCTCCCTCTGAATAATCAGATACTCTGGACATAACACAATAATGAGCATAGGAAGACTCTGAAAGAGAGAGAAGAAGGCAGGCTGCCCAGGGACCTTGGAACTGGAGGAAGGAAAAGGCAGTAAGTTGTCTGGGTTTCCTTATTGCCATCCATAAACCCTGGATAAGGGCATATATGTATGCCCTGAATCTCTAATAGGTACAGACAAACTCCAAGAAAAGTCTTGCTCTCCCTAGCCAAAGGACAGGGAAGATGGTGGTCTAAAAAAACAAAACAAAACAAAAAGAACCTTGCTAGCAATATTCTCTCTACATCAGTCAAACAAAATGGAAAAACTGAACACACGCATACACACACCAATTTCAGCGGGACCTGGCAGGAATCGATCTTTCACCTGACTTCTGATCCATGGAAGTAGTCAGACACAGGTAGCAGGTGGTAACACTCCCATTACTCAGCCTGGTGCTACTGGTGGGGCCAAGCAGGGAACTAATCTTCTATCCCCTGCCTAGTGGAAGCAAGTGGAGCTTAGATTTTTACATCAGGGTAATGTCAGCAGGGCCTGTTGGTAAGCTAAGCCTCCACCTCTACTCAGCAGCAACAAAACCATTTGAGGTGATAACTGATGCTGAGTAGAGGTGAAACAAATCACCAGTATGGTGAAACAAAGGTGAAACAAATCACCAATATGCTTAACTCTGTACCCCAGTGTCAGCAGGATTCAGTGGAGAGTTGAGCCCCCTACCTCCGCAACTAGAATGAAGGTCATCAACTAGACCAACCCAGGAGGTATGATAAAAAGACGAGAAGACTCAAGTAACCAATATTAGGAATGAGAATGTGTATATGACTAGTTATCTTGGAGGAACTAAGAAAATGATGAAGGAACACTAGAAAATAACTTTACATTAATAAATTTGATGACTTAGTCAAATTGATCAATTCCTCAAAACCACAAACACCCAAATCTAACCAACTTGAATAGTCAATCTGAATAGTCCTATAATCTCACAGAAATTGAATTTTTTTTTAAGGATTTTACTTATTTACTTGACATAGAGAGAGAGATCACAGGTAGGCAGAGAGGCAGGCAGAGGGAGAGGGGGAAGCAGGTTCCCTGCTGAGCAGAGAGCCCGATGCGGGGCTCAATCCCAGGACCCTGAGATCATGACCTGAGCCAAAGGCAGAGGCTTTAACCCACTGAGCCACCCAGGCACCCCAGAAATTGAATTTTTAATAATAATAAAATGCTTCCCCCAAAGAAATCTCCAGGCCAAGGTTTCATTGGAGAATTCTATCAAACACTTAAGGAAGAATTTTATGCAATCTCTTCCAGAAAAATAGGAGAGAAGGAAACACTTCCCAACTTATATTTAATTTTGATTAAAATTTTTTTTTTTTTTAGAGAGAGAGACTGCATGAGCTGGGGAAGAGGCAGAGGGAGAGAGAGTATCTTAAGCAGGCTCCATGCCCGGCACAGACCCCAATGTGGTACTCGATCTCATGACCATAATATCATGACCTGAGCTGAAATCAAGAGTTGAATGTTTAACCAACTGAGCCACCCAGGTGCCCCCAATTCATTTTATATAGTTTGTATTACTCTGATACCAAAAACAGACACTACAAAAAAGGAAAGACTACATATCAATAACTCTTGTAAATTTACATATAGGAATCTTCAACAACATATTAACAAATTGAATCTGACAGTGTATAAAATGAATCATACACCATAGGCAAATGGTATTTATTCCTGATATGCAAGACTGCTTCAGCATCCAAAAACCAGTTGATGTAGTCCATCATATCAGACTATAGAAGAAAAAAATCATATGATCATATTGTTTTTACACAGTTAAAGCTTTTGACAAAATGTTGAAATAAAAGCGAAAATGAACTTTTGGGACTTCATCAAGATAAAAAGCTTCTGCACAGCAAAGGAAACAGTCAACAAAACAAACAGGCAACCCACGGAATGGGAAAAGATATTCTCAAATGACACTACAGACAAAGGTCTGA
>JAPYYM010000434.1:0-14683 GCA_028534135.1 Potos flavus
TCCAACAGTACATTAAAAGGATTATTCACCATGACAAAGTGGTGTTTATTCCTGGGCTGCAAGGTTAGTTCAACATCCACAAATCAATCAATGTGATACAATACATTAATAAAAGAAAGAACAAGAACCATATGATACTCTCAATAGGTGCTGAAAAAGCATTTGACTAAGTACAGCATCCTTTCTTCATCAAAACTCTTCACAGTGTAGGCATAGAAGGAACATGCTTCAATATCATCAAAACCATCTATGCAAAACCCACAGCGAATATCATTCTCAATGGGGAAAAACCAAGAGATTTCCCCCTAAGGTCAGGATGTCTTGATGGGGATGTCCACTATCTCCACTGCTATTCAACATAGTACTAGAAGCCCTAGCCTCAGCAATCAGACAACAAAAAGAAATAAAAGGCATCTGAATTGGCAAAGAAGAAGTCAAACTCTCACTCTTTGCAGATGATATGATACCTTATGTGGAAAACCCAAAAGACTACACTCCAAAACTGCTAGAACTCATACAGGAATTCAGTAAAGTGTCAGGATATAAAATTAATGCACATAAATTAGTTGCATTTCTATACACCAACAAGACAGAAGAGAGAGAAATTAAGGAGTTGATCCCATTTACAATTGTATCTAAAACCATAAGATACCTAGGAATAAATCTAACCAAACAGGCAAAGAGAATCTGTGCTCAGAAAACTGTAAAGTACTCATGAAAGAAATTGAGGAAGACATAAAGAAATGGAAAATTTTCCAATCCATGAAATGGAAAAGTTCCATGCTCATGGATTGGAAGAACAAATATTGTGAAAATGTTTATGCTACTTAGAGCAATTTACACGTTTAATGCAATCCCTATCAAAATACCATCAACTTTTTTCAAAGAAATGGAACAAATAATTCTAAAATTTATGTGGAACCAGAAAAGACCCCGAATAGCCAGAGGAATGTTGAAAAAGAAAACCAAAGTTGGTGGCATCACAATTCCAGACTTCAAGCTCTATTACAAAGCTGTAATCATCAAGACAGTATGGTACAGGCACTGAAACAGACACATAGATCAATGGAACAGAAGAGAGCCCAGAAATAGATCCTCAACTCTTTGGTCAATTAATCTTCAACAAATCAGGAAAGAATGTCCAATGGAAAAAAGACAGTCTCTTCAACAAAGGGTGTTGGGAAAATTGGACAGCCACATGCAGAAGAATGAAACTGGACCATTTCCTTACACCACACACAAAAATAGACTCCAAATGGATGAAAGATATCAATGTGAGCCAGGAATCCATCAAAATCCTTGTGAAGAACTCAGGCAGCAACCTCTTCAACCTCAGCTGGAGCAACTTCTTCCTACAAACATCACCGAAGGCAAGGGAAGGAAGGGCAAAAATGAACTATTAGGACTTCATCAAGATCAAAAGCTTTTGCACAGCAAAGGAAACAGTCAACAAAACCAAAAAACAACCGACAGAATGGGAAAAGATATTTGCAAATGACATATCAGATAAAGGGCTAGTATCCAAAATCTATAAAGAACTTATCAAACTCAACACTCAATAATTAATCCAATCAAGAAATGGGCAAAAGACATGAGAGACATTTCAGCAAAGAAGTCATCTAAATGGCCAACAGACACATGAAGAAGTGCTCAACATCACTTGGCATCAGGGAAATACAAATCAAAACCACACGAGATATCACCTCACACCAGTCTGAATGGCTAAAATTAACAAGTCAAGAAACGACAGATGTTGGCGAGGATGCAAAGAAAGGGGAACCCTCCTACACTGTTGGTGGGAATGCAAGCTGATGCAGTCACCCTGGGAAGCAGTAGGGAGGTTCCTAAAAATGTTGAAAATAGAGCTACCCTATGACCCAGCAATCACACTACTTTGTATTTACCCTAAAGATACAAATGTAGTGATCTGAAGGGACACATGCACCTGAATGTTTATAGCAGCAATGTCCACAATAGCCAAAGTATGGAAAGAACCTAGATGTCCATCAACAGATGAATGGATAAAGCAGATGTGGTATATATATACAATGGAATACTATGCAGCCATCGCAAAACCCTGAAATCTTGACATTTGCAATGATGTGGATGGAACTAGAGGGTATTACGCCAAGTGAAATAAGTCAATCAGAGAAAGACAATTATCATATGATCTCTCTGATATGAGGAATTTGAGAGGCAGGGTGTGAGGTTGTGGGGTGTAAGGAGGGAAAAAAATGAAACAAGATGGGATCGGGAGGGAGAAAAACCATGAGAGACTCTTATCTCGGGAAACAAACTGAGGGTTGCTGGGGGGTGGGGGAGGAGGGATAAAGTGGCTGGGTGATGGACATTGGGGAGGGTATGTGCTATGGTGAGTGCTGTGAATTGTGTAAGACTGATGATTCACAGACCTGTACCCCTGATGCAAATAATACATTATGCGTTAATAAAAAAAATAATTTGCACATTAGTTTCCAGAATTAAGTATTAGGTTTTGAAGTGCATGGGAATATGCAACAAAATCCATTTGGCATCAATGTGCTGATCCCCACTTTTCCCCTAAGTATTCGTATCATTACTACTTGGATTGTAAAAATTACTCTGGTAGCATGGCAAAAGTGTTTCTTCTGGTGCTTCACCCAATACTTTGGATACTTTATTACAATGAAGTTGGATCATGATGGTTTGACATCAAGGTAAAATTGAATAAAGAAAAATGATCATGAATGTAATGGAGTTTTTAGGGGTTATTAAAAAGAAAGGGGAACCCCTCCTTCTCATATTTCCCTAGGTATAATATTGATAACCTGCTGGTTTCTAGTTTTTCATAAATGGGAAATATAGAATTGGCAAGCATAAATCCATAATTTTTAGAGGGTTACCTTTGATTATATTTAGCCTGAAACAAAATCAAAAGGTGTACATTGAATCATTCAAAAGGAACTGGAAATTGCATACTTCAAGCACACTTTCAATGGTCTACTTCTGTCATTACGGTATTAACAAAAGGCTCTAGGGATGCCGGCAGTCATATCTACCTACTTTCTTGGGAAGAAAATCTAAAATGAAAAGACTCAACAAAAGACTATAAGATGGAAGGAGATTGTTGTGAAGGAAATGTCCTGGATTTCTTTTTTTATCTGTTGCTAAGGAGCCCAGAACCCAGCTTACACAAAATCTTTCCTGGCTGTATTGCTGCCAATAACCCTAATTGCAAGTCAGGTAAGATATGCAAATGTGTCTATTTTGACATCATGTACACTCAGGGAGCATATAAGCTCAAATTGAAAATTAAGTCTCGTGACTGGACAAAACAAATAAAGCATATATTTTTTGGTGATGGATATGCGTGATGAAGGTAAAATAAAATGAATAGGTCACCTAAAGTGGTACAGATGAAAGAATACTTCAGAGTTCACAAGAAGTTTTCCTTGCAAAAAGATCAAACAATAGTTGAAAGTATATTTAAAAGCTGTATTGTGGTAGAACTTCTATTCTAAAATTCTTCTTTAGTTACTACATTTGAAAATACACATTAGCTGTTAGGTTAGCATCAAATATGGAAATGTCAAAATGACCACAGTCTCAATAAGGATGAAAGGAAAACTAGGTACTTGTTGTAAAATACATCCTTAACTATATTTGCACCTCTGGTTCATTGACCTTGAGAGTATAGGTCTTTTTTCTTTACCATCACAGAGAGTTCCATCCTCTGGAAGAATGAACCCCTAATGTTTGGCTAGGTGTGCCTGGGAGTTTTTCTTTGAAGATACTATGTTTCATCATAATGAGGTCTTAATTGGATCTATCTCAGTCATTTTCCGATCATCCTGGACATCTTTTAAAAAATAAATTTCCTTTTAAACAAGAGTAGCATAAAACAACCACAACTAAAACAAACATACTAAGCAAGATGCATTTTGACGATTTTAGTAACTATGTTTTAATTTTTCAGAAATCATCTAATTACTTTTTCTTTACTTCAAGGAGATAAGGTAGGACTATCAACCAACTTACACTGATTTGAATAAATCAACAGTTTGTTTCTCTCAGTTGCTTAATATAGATTTAAAAGTACTTGAAATGAATATATATCTTGGATAAATTGTGTTGGATTATATTACATGTTCAAAAGACTTCTAGGTTTATAACTGACAATCTATCCAGGTTTGAAATCTCTGTGGCCCCACTGTAAGCTCTTGGACCACGTGTTCAGCATCTTGGGTGGGAAATTAACCTATTCTTCTCCTGAACACATCTTTGTATTTGTGCTCATCAAAATATTAATTCATTTATTTTAAACTCCTTCATGGGAAAGACTATATTTATTTTCTAAAGTTGTATATTTTCACTGAGCTTTAAAAAAAATGAGCTATAGATCTTGATATCTTGATATACTACACTGTCAACTTCCTCTCTCAATCTTTTCCTTCTTTGTACTTACCTCTTCTCTGTTGATTTTGTTCTTCAACCACAGATGAAACAGGGTCATAAATTATACCATTAATTACATTCTTCTCTGTCATTGCTTCACTTGCCTAACCTTTCTATTCATCAGAAGTGATAAGAAACCCAAGACTTCAAAAAAGCATTTTAAAGTAGCAGTAATTTATTCATAACTTAGACTCTGGGTTTTTTTTTTTAATGTAAAACTCATTTCCGAAACACACACTTTGTGACAGGCATGTCACTTCCCTAAATTGTATTCTAAGAGAACCTACACCTGTTTTAATCGGCCCTCCCTTCACTGACTGATTTCAGGGTTGCCACACACTCCAGTGATGAAGTGACATGACAAGAGCTTTCTAGGAATGCTTTGCTGTGTATGTAACATTATTCTAGGACAATTGTAAAGGGTGTTGAGTAAAATAAGAAAAATAAGTGAAATTATTTAGGAATAAAAACAGCCATTTATTTGAGTATCTGCTTTGTACCAGAAGCTTTGTATATTTTTTTTCCATTTAACCCTGACAATAGCCTTATGGAGTACATATTATTACCTTATTTCATAGTTCAAGAATTGAAGCCACAGAGAGGTTGGGTAATGTACAAAACAGAAGAACTCGGATTCTGCAGGGAAACCTGACCCTAGATCTCATGTTCATTTCAGGTGACAGACTTATTAGGAGGAAAACAGTGACATATTTTATTTTTATCAGTTGGGGAGTCCATGTGACTTTTCTGTCATTGGACCCAGCTTCTGTTAAACAAGTCAACAAGGATAGGAGCAATAATTTGAGAGGATCAGGCCAATTATGAAAAGAGGTTTATTGTTCTAGCACTCAAAAACATTGAAGTATCTACAGAGCATAAGTGCTCTTTACTGTTCATAGACTTTTTATCTAATTTAACTTATATTTGTAAAAAAAGAGCATCTATCATCCTAAGAACTTTTATATCATCTGGTGATTATCTCTGGCCTATAATGAATAAAAAAAATTCTTTTAATACATTTTTGATTTGGTGGGAAGAATAGGACCTGTGGATTCACATATCCAGGTTTTAGAGATATTTTCCAAGAAATAAATTGGGGAAAAAGCAAGGGAAGAAGAGAAAAAAGCTCACAGACATGTTCTTGAATGCTCACACAGTCTCCTTAATGTTCGTATGGCTCATGTTTGGCAGTGGTTAGGACATCAGGTAGGCTTAGAAAGGAGAAAGAATTAAAGCATGTCTATTGGGCAGGCAAGAGTATGTAGTGGGATGTTGAGAAGTTTGCTATCACTACAATTATATCATCAATTTGGGTCTCTACCACCATTGTGATTGATGAGAATATACCATATGATATGATGTGACAGAAGAGATGTTTAGAAAGTAAATCTTAATTATTCCATATTTATTTCATTTAACATTCTCATTCAACTTTAATGTCTGAAACATTGTGCTAGGCACTGAAAGTGAAGCACCCTTCCCTTATTGGATGTGACTTGAAGAAGGGTACATATTCTGGTTCCAATCTGTCAGAGACAGCTCCATGGAGGGCAAGGAAAAGACAAACCAAGTAATTACCATTTATATTATCAGCAATCCTAGGGCATAGATATTGTAAATAGGAAGTATATATAGTTTTTTTTTTAATTTGGAAAGTGAACTGTCTCCTTTTCCTTCCGTAAACAATTTAAAAACTCTATTGAGAATACTAAGAAGACCTGTAACTCAAGCACTAGTTTTAATAGATATGTAAGTTAGCTCCTCACATACATGTCAGATGAAAAATTTATAGAAAGCGGGCAATAAACTTAATAAGGTGTTATATAATATGCAGAATAAATATTAGTACAGTACATGAACCTAAATGACAGCAACAAATTATAAAGCTTAGCATGCAATTAAAATCACTAATGGAACACTGTACAGAGAGAATGTGTTCATTTGTAGATCAGTCAAAGAGCAGCTATTCTAGTGTCAGAGCCACCAGTTGAACTAATGACACCCTCTTAAACTTATTTTTAAACACACTCTATCTGTCATGCAATAGCTACACTTTATGGGTGACTTCAGTTCAACCTTTTAATGGATGTAGATACTAATAAAGTGTGTCCTCCAGGCAGAATGGTCCTCATGGCCAGGACACAGTCTTCAGGTCTACGTTCATTTTTCTGATGTGAAATTTATGGGCAGACAACAATAATAGTATATATATTAATGACCAGCATGCTGACAGGGTCTTAGATTTAAAAGCTAGGAAGCAAGAACTGCCTGAAATTTGTTAGTGAATCGATCCTGCTGCCTTGACCACTATTTCATCCTGAGTTTTTTTTTTTTTTTTTTTACAAGGTTATGTTTTCTTGGGTCCAAGCTCTTGTGCATGTGATTCTTTCTGTCAGTATCATTTCCCTCATTTCCATGTGTACAAATCTTACTCATCTCTCAAGACCCAGATTACATGACACCTCCATGAAGCTCTCACCCAGGCCTCCCAGCAGGAAGCAATATTTTCTTTCTCTGAACTTCCATCACATTTATTTGTACCTTATTAGCCCCTTTCACTATCCATAGTTGGTATTATGTGATTGTTAGACATTTTGCATATTTTAATAGCTATAACTATAAAATACAGATTGTATTTGTCATAGTTATTTGTGTATGGTACTTTATTTCTTATTATGGAAATAGAGGGGAGAAGCATCCCAGAATAAGGTATGAGAGCAAAGGAACGCCAGCTTTGGTTTACAAGCTAGATATGAACATTTACTGAAAGCTTGGCACTGAAGTGGGAGATATTTGAGAAATGATGGAATGACTTTGTAGTCTTTGATGGTATTGGCACATAGAGATACTCTTTCTATGTGTTATTTTAAAAGTTGACATCTGTCAACTCTCTTGATGAAAGAAACATTCACATAAATGAAAGGTTTAAATCCATGCCCACATTTGAATGGGAGAAAGGAATGATCTCCTGTATGCAAGGAGAAAAACTCACAGAGTTCATGTTTGGAAAGAGGAGAGAAAACTAAGTGTTGGTATGGAATTTGCTCATTGTTAGAAACAGGGAGACTTTTGGTTACCATGGCCATGGAGATGTGCCACTATGACTCCCCACCAAGAGAGAACCTAATGGAGAATATAACTAGTGGATAGCCTTCAGATGTTGCAACTTTGAGATCCACCACAGCCTTAAACTCTTAAGTTCATACTCTTCTAGGGTTGCTCACAGGCAGAATCAGTACAGAAGGGGTTTCGTGAGCCAGATGCTGTAGACCAGATCATTTCTGCCCAACATAGGAGTCCTTTAATGGGCAGTGTTTGCTCTGGGGCTCTGCATTGGCCTGGCTGGGACTTTCTCTAGCTACACTGCTGTTGGAGGCCCTTTGTACCCAATCCTCCTTCCTTCCCTCTTTCCTTCACAAGTGTCAAATCACCATTGTGATACCAAGGCTTTTCCTTCCTGTTCTTGCACAGTTTATCTTTCGGAGTGATTTATTTCCCCCTGTACATCTATCTTATCCCATATTTGTATCTGTTTCCAGAAGTATCTAAACTATCTTATTGAGAAATATCATGGTGAAATTGGACCTGAGTCTCACACTTATGAATTTATTCATTTATTCAATTTATTTTACAAACATTTTTGAGCATTTGCTATGTGTTAAGCACCTCTGTACTAGACACTAGTGATGTAGGCATGAATGAGGCAGACAAGATTCATGTTTTGAATAGAATCTACATTTATAAGGAAACTAATTAAATGGTTATTGTTGTCCAATTATTTATTATCCCATAAGGTTGTGTAACTCATGACTGTTTCCCAATTCTTAGCAACTTTGTGTCTAAAATATTTCTTTAGTCTTTGTCCTTTTTCTTTTTTCCTTCTTCTTCTGTCTTTTTCCTCTGTTCCTTCCTCCTTCCCTTCCTTCTTTCTATCCATTCTTCTTTCCCTACTTACATCAGAATGATTAATAACATACATTTCTAATGAGAGAAAACTTACAGATTGTAGTACATTTGGAGATTATACCTCAAGCTCAGTGAAAGCAAAGCACATTTCAAGTTGGATGGGATTAAAGAATGTTGATACATTATCAGTACAGAACCATAGAAAAGAAGGAGAAAATTGGGGCTGCCCAAATTTGTGACTGGCTGTAGATTTGACTTCATTTTAGAAAGTCTGGTTTCTTTCATATCCCAGGGAATTTTGCATGTGGGAAAAAATAATACCATTTGTATTTTATTTACTGCCCAATTTCTTTACCTTTAGAATTTATTTTAAAAAACTAATTATCTTTTAAAAGTATAAAGTTAGTACTCCTCTAAATCAGGAGTTGAAAAGTTATGGCCTGTGAGCCAAATCCAGCCTGATGCCTATTTTTATAAAGTTTTATTGGAACACAGCCATGCTCATTCATTTAAGTATCACCTTTTGTTTCTTTCATGCTGCAGCAATGGAGTCAGGTAGTTCTGACAGAGATGATCTGGCCTGTAAACCTAAAATATTTACTATATCACCTTTTATAGAAAAAGTTCGCTGACCTTTGGTCTAAATATTTTCATCTCCTGACCCAGTTAATGTGAAAAAACTGATGGCTTTATCGAAATAAGTATTCCAAAATATAAGCATTGATTACATCTTTAATCACACTCTTGACTTTATATTAAATCCCTAGGTTTAATATATTTTATTCTCCTAAATAATTTATACATCCCTCCCAAAATAAACCAAACATGAAAAATATCACATTTACTACAAAATATCATAGTGATTGCAAAACTCAGGCAAAACTGTTAGACTAAAACTATTTACCAAAGTACTAATACTATGGATTTGAGTTTGTTCTTCAGTACTTTGTTGATATTCTTACGCTTAATTTTAATTTTATGTCTTTCTCAAGATGACTTTCCTATCTGCTGTAATTAAACAGATACTATTTCTATGATTGCAGTAATCTTCCTAGTTGCTGTAATATTACCAGATACCAAGGGGGGAAAACAAAACTAGTTAAGACTGCAAGATCTGGATTGATTTCTTATGAGGAGACAATTGGATAGCCCAATTTGAATGAAACCCAAGTTGAATGAAACCCAAGTCTGTGATCATTGAAACCCTATTTATGGTTAAGTCTCACGCTTGGTAGTTAATAGTGGAATGTTAAAATTCTTGACTTTTTCCTTTTTCCCCCCCTTTTTTTTGAAATTTAGAGTGCCATCTCAAAATTGGGTATTGTTTTACCATTAAAATATACCCAATTTTGAGAAGGCACTAGTTTTAGAAGTTTAAACTAGAAGGCTGTAGTTTTAGAATTACTGGAACCAAATTATATGTCAAATTAGTATTTAATTTTAATTAGTGTGGTCACCCAGAGGTTTTCTCTACTAGACATCAAGAGATCATGTCTGTTCAGTTAATTATCTTCTTTGGAATTTTGGTCTAATTATTCTTGATATAACACACCATAAGACTTTTTTTTTTAATTGTTGTAGGAGATCATGAGAACTGATCAACTGTTAAACTCTTCTTATAATTGGTTATTATCTGTGACCACTGGTGTTAATCAATCCTTACTATTGGTTACTGTATCTCTTCTGGATCCGTTTGACTTACTCATAGTTTCCTATGTTCACTCTTTGCTATAGACACAGATAGAAACAAGTACATAGCTATAATTTAAAAATATATGTATCTTTATGGGAATAAGAAAAAATACCCACTTATATCAACATGTCACAACTTATTAAAATAAAAATACCATTTTTATATTACAATTACTTTTGCACACCTTTTAAATTAATTTTTTCTTTTTCAGTGCCACAGTGAATTCTGCCTTCCACAGATTCAACTGTTCTAATTAACCATAATCGTTATTATATTTTTGTCCGATTTGGCAGTTTGAATTATCACAGCTTGGTGAGTAGTAGCTCCTTCAGTTGGATCTGTTATCTTTTAGCACACTCTGTCATCTTAGAAAGAGTCTTGATCTTCCATAACCATAAGATGTACCATTGTCATCCTAATTTGTTCTTCCCTAAGACATGAAGTTAGATACCTTTCAAGGTGTCCTGGTTCCTTTGAGTGTGATTTAAAACCAGAAATTATGCCTTATGAAGGCTCATGGTGGCAAGTTGTACATACAGATGCTGCTGCTAATAGATGGAGGGCCTTTAGTACCAGAGCTGGGAAAGATATTTTTAAGAGTAGGAGCTTGCATCAGATTTTTTCTAAATTAACAATTTTAATAATGTAAGCTTTAATGCTGCATTGGTAATATGAATTGAATCACACAAATGGGTTTCATAAACCAGGGCTTGTTTCTATTCAGTACCAATATTATCTGGCTATGGTGGGATCTGTGGTTTTTTACCCACCCAGCAGCCCTTCCCTTTTTATTGTTAATAGTACTCCAATTTTCCTTCACTTCCTTCCTTCCATGCTGCTCTAGTATGATAGTCATGTGTACTACTCCACCCTCCTTGGACACATGTCTGAGGTAAGAATATTCCTACCCTCCCAGGAGTTGAAATCTTCATTGAATTGAGATTGACACAAAGCACTGCAACGGGTGCTTCCAATGGCCATCCCCTGAAGAGATAGCTTGTTAATGCCTAGTTTCGAATTTCCTGGAGCATCTTTGATCCTATCCTTCCCAAGTCCTGATTGTTTGCTTTTTTTTAGATTCTGTAATTTATTTTATTATTGTTAATTATTATTACAATTACTTTGCTTAAGGTAACCAGGGTCCATTTCCGTTACCTGCAACCAAATAATCTGAACTGATATACCCATGTTGTGGGTGCATATCTGGGTTGCCAGTAGCTTCTAACCATGGTAGGTGATTCTAAAAATTATTTGCATGGTGACATGATCAGTTCATTTAGAGAAGATTTCAGCAACAAGGGATGAGGGTCTTGTTTATTTACAAAATAGGATTTTCTGAAGCACATGTTTGTCTATTTTATATATTTACATGTATGATTATTTGTTTTCATGTGAAAAAGATTACTTATAATTTGTCATTTTCAGAAAGAAAGAATGGAGGCCTTCTTTGAGGAAAGGACTGCATAACTTTACCACCCTGCCCCTAGAATGATCTGAGATTACATAACCTTATATATTACATAGTTATTACATAATTATGTAACACAACTATTTGGACTCTGTCTTCGTAAGGGAAAAGACCAGAGGCAGCTTTGGGTTGTTTCCTTTGATGTGTTGGTATGGAGATTTGTTCCCAGATGATGACTTTAGGACATCAAATGTTTGAGTTGAACTCTATGACTCCTACCACCAAGAGAGCTGTGTTTTTTCCATCTCTGAAATGCTATTCTCATTTCCTGTGCTTGGTAAATGATAATGACTGACCTTGAATTTTGCTGGGCTAAAGTACTAGATGAACAATAAATAAGAGCCATGACTCCATGAGATCACAGCCTAGGTGGGGTACCTTTTGCGTTCTTTAACACTTCATTGTTCAGTTATTGGTTTTCATATTGTCAGCTCAATCTTTAGGTCATGTGTAGTAAGCCATTCCAAGTCATAGGTACAACAGCAGCTACCACTTGTTGAGTAATTATACTAGGCACTGTATTAGGTGGTTTGTAAAAAGTGTGTACTATGTTCATCAATATCCCTGGTAAGCATTTTATTTTATTTTTTCAGTGCTCCAATATTCTTTGTTTATGTGCCACACTCAATGCTCCATGCAATATGTGCCTTCTTTAATACCCACCACCAGGCTCACCCATCCCCCACCCCCCTCCCCTCCAAAACCCTCAGTTTGTTTCTCATAGTCCACAGTCTCTCATGGTTCATCTCCCCCTCCGATTTACCCCAATTCACTTTTCTTTTCCATCTCCTAATGTCCTCCATGTTATTCCTTATGCTCCACAAGTAAGTGAAACCATATGATAATTGACTTTCTCTGCTTGACTTATTTCACTCAGCATAAATTCCTCCAGTCCTGTCCATGTTGATACAGAAGTTGGGTATTCATCCTTTCTGATGGCTGTGTAATATTCCATTGTATATGTGAACCATATCTTCTTTATCCATTTGTCTGTCGAAGGGTATCTTGGCTCTTTCCACAGTTTGGCGATTGTGGACATTGCTGCTATGAACCATGGGGTACATACAGCCCTTCTTTTCACTACATCTGTATCTTTGGGACAAATACCCAGTAGTGCAATTGCAGGATCATAAGGTAGCTCTATTTTTAATTTTTTGAGGAATCTCCACACTGTTTTCCAAAGTGGCTGCACCAAGTTGCATTCCCACCAACAGTGTAAGAGGATTCCCCTTTCTCCACATCCTCTCCAACAGTTGTTTCCTGTCTTGTTAATTTTGGCCATTCTAACTGATGTAAGGTGGTATCTCAAGGTGGTTTTGATTTGAATTTCCTTGATGGCTAATGATGATGAACATTTTTTCATGTGCCTGTTAGCCATTTGTTTGTCTTCTTCAAAATGGATGAAAGACTTCAACATGAGACAGGAATCTATCAAAATCCTAGAGGAGAACATAGGTAGTAATCTCTTCGACTTCAGCCACAGCAACTTCTTTCAAGACATGTCTCCAAAGGCAAAGGAAACAAAAGTGCAAATGAACTTTTGGTACTTCATCAAAATAAAAAGCTTCTGCACAGCAAAGGAAACAGTCAACAAAACAAAGCGGAAACCCACAGAATGGGAGAAGATATTCGTAAATGACACTACAGACAAAGGGCTGATATCCAAGATCTATAAAGAAATCCTCAAACTCAACACCCAAAAAACAGATAATCATGTCAAAAAATGGGCAGAAGACATGAACAGACACTTCTCCAAAGAAGACACTGGTAAGTATTTTAACACCATTTATAGACAAGAGGAATGGGATTCAAAGTTCCATGATTTAATATAGGTTTCCCCGCTCTACTTTTTTTTTTTTATTAACATATAATGTATTATTTGCCTCAGGGGTACAGGTCTGTGAATCATCAGGATTATACATTTCACAGCACTCACCATAGCACATACCCTCCCAAATGTCCATAACCCAGCCACCCTATCTCTACCTCCCTACCCCCCAGCAACCCTCAGTTTGATTCATGAGATTAAGAGTCTCTTATGGTTAATCTCCCTCCTGATCCCATCTTGTTTCACTTTTCCCCCCACCCCCACAACCCCCAACCCTCCCTCTCAAATTCTTCATATCAGAAAGATTATATGATAATTGTCTTTCTCTGATTGACTTATTTCACTTAGCATAATATCCTCTAGTTCCATCCATGTTGTTGCAAATGGCAAGATTTCATTTCTCTTGATAACTGCCTAGCATTCCATTGTATATATATACACCACATCTTCTTTATCCATTTATCTGTTGATGGACATCTAGGCTCTTTCCATTGTTTGGCTATTGTGGACATTGCTGCTATAAACATTCGAGTGCACATGCCCCTTCGGATCACTACATTGGTATCTTTAGGGTAAATACCCAGTAGTGCGATTGCTGGGTCATAGGGTAGCTCT
Source organism: Potos flavus (assembly GCA_028534135.1). Lineage (NCBI taxonomy): Eukaryota > Metazoa > Chordata > Mammalia > Carnivora > Procyonidae > Potos > Potos flavus. Next base: position 13,945 of record JAPYYM010000434.1, read on the forward strand.
ATTTTCAACTTTTTGAGGAATCTACATACTTTTTTCCAGAGTGGTTGAACCAGCTTGCATTCCCACCAACAGTGTAGGAAGGTTTCCCTTTCTCTGCACCCTCACCAACATCTGTCATTTCCTGACTTGTTAATTTTATTCATTCTGACAGTGTGAGGTGGTATCTCACTGTGGTTTTGATTTGTATTTCCCTGATGCCGAGTGATGTTGAACACTTTTTCATGTGTCTATTGGCCATTTGGATGTCTTCTTCGCCAAAATATCTGTTCATGTTTCTGCCCATTTCTTGATTGGATTATTTGTTCTTTGGGTGTTGAGTTTGATAAGTTCTTTATAGATTTTGGATACTAGCCCTTTATCTCATATGTCATTTGCAAATATCTTCTCCCATTCTGTTGGTTGTCTTTTGGTTTTGTTGACTGTTTCCTTTGCTGTGCAAAAGCTTTTGATCTTGATGACATTCCAATAGTTCATTTTTGTCCTTGCTTCCCTTGCCTTTGGTGACATTTCTAGGAAGAAGTTGCTGTGGCTGAGGTTGAAGAGGTTGCTGCCTGTGTTCTCCTCAAGGATTTTGATGGATTCCCGTCTCACATTGAGGTCTTTCATCCATTTTGAGTCTATTTTTGTGTGTGGTGTAAGGAAACGGTCCAGTTTCATTCTTCTGCATGTGGCTGTCCAATTTTCCCAACACCATTTGTTGAAGAGACTGTCTTTTTTCCATTGGACATTCTTTCCTGCT
>JAPYYM010004340.1:0-10204 GCA_028534135.1 Potos flavus
GAATCTCCACACTGTTTTCCAAAGTGGCTGCACCTACTTGCATTCCCACCAACAGTGTAAGAGGGTTCCCCTTTCTCCACATCCTCTCCAACATTTGTTGTTTACTGTCGTGTTGATTTTGGCCATTCTAACTGGTGTAAGGTGGTATCTCAATGTAAAACCTCTATTTCTTTCTCAAAAGCCTGATTCCTTTCTTGAGTTCTGGGAATGTTTCTTAACTATGGAAGAGGTTACATGGGAGTTAATTTAAAAATTAATCAAGCTGTAAATTTAAGATTTGTGTGCCTCACTATCTGTATGCTATTCCTCAATTTTATATTTTTAAAGAAGCCCGACCATTATTAGCAAAAACTTTGCTTTCATGACAACGCTGTGGGTTTCAGAAACCCAGATTTTAATTAGATTTATTCCGCCACAGAGCGTGGGCTCTCTCTTGTTGTATTCCTCTCAGGACAGTCCTTCCTGAAACTGAAGCATCGTTTATGTCTGGCTGAAGGGGAAGACGGTTGCCGTGTAACTTGCAGAGAGACTGGGGGGAATTTAAGTTCCTTGGTTGGATCCACCAAGAAGCAAAACTCAAACAGTGTGGCTGCTTCTGGGCAGGGCAACTAGCAGCCTGGGAATGTAGGGGTGACATACAGCTTTTTATACCGTTTACATCTTTTTTTAACCAGGAACATGTATTATATAAAAAGTAGCATCTGCACCATTAAATAACACTTTAAAAGGTCTGCTAAAAGTGACATGGAAGATGTCCATGACGTATTGTGAGTTCAAAAGAGAAAATTAAGTAGCAGTGGGTGTAGTAAGAGCATCTCATCGCTCGCTCACACACAGCTGGAAAGAATCACTCCAAGAGGCTAGCCTGGGGACTGACGTGGAATTGGGTCTTTCTTCCTTTTGTTTCTACACATCTTTTCTGTTTGAAATTTTTGCAACTAGCATGTGTTACTTTTATGATTAAAAATTGTCCCTAACAAAAATATTTTGCCAGTGGGAGTAAATCTGGGTTTGACCTTTTCCTATTAAATCTGGAAGATTTCATTAAGAATTTTAAGCTACAGTTTTCCGGCTGACTCAAACCCTTTACATTCAGAGAAATTCCGGCTGTGAAGTAACGCATGGTAAGTAATACCAAAAAAGCCTAAACATGCGCCAAAAGAGAACAGGCCTTGTGTTCGCTGAGGTCGCGACAGGGGCAAAATTGTGAACCTCCATTCAGATTTCCTTCTTTAAGAAAGTTGTTCCCTCCTTCTTTAATTTTTTTGGAAAAGTTAGAGAAAAACTGAAGTTAGTTCTTCTTTAATGTTTGGTAGAATGCACAGTGAAGCTATTGTGCCCAGGGATTTTTCTCCATTGAGAGATTCTGATTCTATCTCCTTACTAGTTATAGGTTGTCTTATTCAGATTTTCTATCTCTTCGGATTTAGTCTGATAGGTTTTGTGTTTCTAGGAAGTTTTGTATTTTACCTGGGTTATACAATTTGATGGCATACAATCATTCATAGTACTCTCTTATAATCCCTTTTATTTCTTTAGAATTGGTATTAATGTCTCCACTTTCATTTCTGATTTTAGTAGTTTGAGTCTCCTTTTCTTAGTCCACCTAGCTAAAGGGTTGTCCATTTCGGCGACCTTTTGAAGAACCAAATTTGCATTTCACCGATTTTCTCTGTTGTTTTGTTATTCTCAACTTTGTTTATCTCTGCTCTAATCTTTATTATTTCCTCTTTCTTCTGGTAGCTTTGGGTTTTGTTCTTCTCTTTCTGTTACCTGGATACATTTGCTCATTTGAAATCCTTCTTGTTTTTTAATATAAGCATTCAGAGCTATACGTTTCCATCTTAACACTTCTTTCACTGTGTCACATTAGTTGTGCTATCCTTTGTTTTCATTTATTTCTATTTATTTTCTAAATTCTTTTGTGATTTATTCTTTGGTCTATTGGTTGTTCAAAATGTGTTATTTAATTTCCACAATTGTGAACTTCCAGTTTCTTTCTGTAGTTGATTTCTTTCTCCCATTGTGATCAGACAAGATATTATCTGTTTTTTTAAATCCATTGAGACTTAGTTTGTGACAGAACAAATGGAGTATCCTGGAAAATGGCACCTGTGCCCTTGAGAAGAACGTGTTATGTTGGGCGGGGTGTTCTGCATATCTCTGTTGGACTAGTTGGCTTATTCTGTTAAGTTCTTCCCTCTCTTCCTCCTCTTTCTTTCTCTGTCTCTCTTTCTCCTTCCTCTGCTCCCTCCTTCTCTTTCTCCTCTTTCTCTCCTCCTCCTCCATCTCCTTCTCCTTCCTTTTCCTCTATCACTGTCAGCTGTTTCTATACCAGAGAGCACCCTGAAATGTAAATTAGTGTCTTTTCAGGTCTTTTCTGAGCCTGCACCTTTCTCTTGGCGTTCACAGTGATTTTCCAGGTCCCCTCATATATGCAGTTGCTTCTGATTGTCCTAGTCTTTAATGTCTGGCTCCCAAAAGGGAGAAAAGAATAAAATTAAAGGGGGAAAAACCACTGGCCTATTAAATCCCCTGGATTTCATTTGCAACAATAGTTTTGCCCACTTCTTTAAGTGTACCTCTGTGATCAGAAAAAGCAATCATAAATCATAGCACAGATCACTGATATTTGGAGGAGATGGGTTTTGTTTTTTGTTGTTTTTTTTTTACTACCCTGACTCCCACAGACTGTGTGCAAGCTCCTTCTGGAACATGTGCATAGCTGCCTACTACACGCTGGGACATGAGTAGCTATATTTTTTTTTTTAAGATTTTATTTATTTATTTGAGAGAGAGAGAGTGTGTGTGAGCATCAGAGCAGAGGGGAAGGGCAGAAGGAGAGGGAGAGGGAGAAGCAGACTCCCTGCTGAGCAGGGATCTGGATGTGGGACTATATCCCAGGCCCCTGGGATCATGACCTGAGCCAAAGGCAGACACTTAACTGACTGAGCCACCCAGGTGCCCCTTAGTTAGCTGTTGTGCTAAGAGCTGAAATTGACAGAAATTAAACATGACTTACCATTCAAGTCTTCCAGTGGAAGTTTCAAGCCTTCAGTACAGTCTAGAGTTCAAGGGGCACCTAGGTGGTCAGTTAAACGTCTGCCTTCAGCCCAGGTCATGATCCTTGACTCCTGGGACCGAACCCTGCATCAGGCTGTCTACTCAGCTGGGAGTCTGCTTTTCCCTCTGCCCCACCCCCTGCTTGTGCGCGTGCACTCTCTCTCTCTCTCTCTCTCAAATAAATAAAATCTTAAAAAAAGAGTACAGTCTAGAATTCCAAAACAGTTAAATCAGACAGATTTTACCAGTGTAATTGTTTTCTACATAGTGAGACAGATTCCTGGTGCTTCCTCCTCCACCATCTTTCCAGAATTCTTTCCCCCTTCACTTTTGAAGGATAATTTAACAGGTTACAGAATTCTAATTGGTAGATTTTTTTCTCTCTCAACACTTTAAATATTTCATTCCACCCTCTTCTTGCTTGTGTGTTTCCTAAGGAGACATCACATGTAAATTTTGTATTTGCTTCTTTATAAATAAGGTGTTTCCTCCTCTGGGTTCTTTAAGGATTTTCTCTTTATCTTTGATTTTCTGTGGTTTGAAAATGATATGCCTAAGTGTAGTAGGGAGTTTTGTTATTTTGTTTGTTTGTTTTGGCATTTAACATACTTGGTGTTTTCTGAGATTCCTGGATTCCTGGCAGACATTCTCATTTATTGTTGCTTAAATCTTTTTTCTGTTTCTTTCTGTTTTTTTTTTTTTCCTTCTGGTAGGTATTCCCATTATGCCTGTGTTGCACTTTTTTTAGTTATCCCAGTTATTGGATATTCTGTTCTGTTTTGTTGGGGTTTTTTTAGTCATTTTTTTCTCTTTGCTTTTCAGTTTGGCAAGTGGCTATTGACATATCCTCGACTTCAGAGATTCTTCCCTCAGCTATTTCTAGCCTACTAATGAGCCTGTCAAAAGCATTCTTCGTTTCTCTTACAGCATTGTTGATCTTTAGAATTTCTTTTTGTTTCTTTCTTAGAATTTCCAACTCTCTACTTACATTGCCCATCTGTTCTTGGATGCAGTCTACTTTTCCATTAGGGACCTTATCATATTAATTATAGTTGTTTTTAAATCCCTAGTCTGATAACTCAAACATAACTGCCATGTCTGCTTCTAATGCTTGCTTTGGCTCTTCAAATTGTGTTTTTTGCCTTTGGTATGTCTTCTGGTTTTTTCTTTAAAGCCATATATGGTGTACTGAGTAAAGGAACTGCTACCGATAGGTCTAATAATGTGGCGGTAAGGTGTGGGAGGAGGGAGAGCATTCTCTATTGTGCCTCAGTCTTTCAGTGAACTTCCCAAGTGTTTCTCATTCCCCACCCTCCCCTCCACCTCCTTTCCTAGAACAGGATGTCTGGAGTGGGCTGGAATTGGATATTTCCCCTCTCCCAGGTGGTTTAGGTTCTGATAAAATCCCAGCAGATTTGGCTCTGGCAAATAGTTTCTTCTGAGAACAGACCTTGTTAAGAAGAACGGGATGCTCTGGCGAATTTTAAAATGATTACTTTTCCCCTTCCTCTGTCAGAAACAGGAGGATATTTTTCTCTAGTATTCACTGTGAGCAACTGGTAGAACTCCTGGAGGTAAAATTCACATAGAAGTGTGCCCCCCCCCCCGCCCATGTGCGGGGTCTCCTGAAGTGTTTAACTCTCAGACTTGGCCGCCATGAGCCTCCAGCAGTTTTTCAGTTATAATTCATGTTTTCTTACCCTGGCACTGTTTTCCCCAAGGGTTTCTATACATGGGACTCTGCTCTGGTAACTTGTGATTCTCTTTAACTTCTAATTTTGAGGGCAACAGTTTGCCCCATGACCCCGACTTCTCTGATGGATCTAGAAAGGGTTTTTATTTTTCAGTTCAGCTTTTTTTTTTTTTTTCCCCAGCTTTTTACTTGTTGGGACACAGTGACAACCTTCAAGCTCCTTACATGCTGGACCTGAAATCGTAAGTCCCCTTTACTTTTTCCTCTTTAATATTTTGTTAGTTTTAGTGTCAATAACAAAACCAAAGAATAAAAAACTACGGAAGGCTTTAAATGTTCCTTTAGCTAAGTCCTTGATTGCTACATTCCAATCTTACTTTTCCAGATTCCTTTAAAGAGCTTGAATTAAAGCTATTACTAATGGAAGGGTATTGTCAGCTGAGAATTCTCTGCTCAAGTGAGGCTTTCCAAAATTGGAGGCAACTTAAATGCTCATCAAGAGAGGCTTGGGTTAAATAAACTGTTATACATGCATGATGGTTTCCTATATACTGACATGGAAGAGTGTTCATGGCATATTGCTTGGTTAAGAAAAATAACAAGTTGTCCCAAAATATATATGATGTAATTCAGCTTTTATGTAAGTAAATAAACAACTACACACATTCACTCATACACAGAAACATATAAGTTAAATGTCTCAAAGGAGAGACCACAAAATGTTAGCAGTGGTTTCCTCTATTGAGAGGAACTCATTGGGGAGGGTGAGATGAGGAGAGGTGGGAACTTTTGCTCATAGCTATATACACTTCTGACAGTGTATTCATGTTATCCTTCAGCTCTGTTTGACTTACACGGAACCAGAGATAATCCTTTGCATTAAGTAAAATTCCAGGACCGTATAAATCTGATATAAAATAACTGAGAAAGTCAGTGACAAATACCAAATCCAGGGGAAGAATTTTCTAATTATCATGGCCTAAGAATAGACTCACACAGTCTTATTTCACAGAGGACATTTGTGTATTTGAGAACAAACCATTTCCTATTCCATTTCACAACTGGACACATTTTTCTTGATCCTAAAACCAAATATTTGTGTGATGTGTAATCTGCTCTGTCTTACCTTGTTCCGGGGATGACGTGATAATAATTCCTTTCCAAGCAGTTAAGCAAATACATTCTAAAACCAAAATACTTCATATTTCAAAGTTATAGAAATCTCTAAACTTTCTTGTTTTAAAACACGGTCTGATACGAAGAGGTAAAGCAGTGTACTCAGAGATTATCCTCATGGTACCCCTGACACAAACCTGGAAGCTGCCTTGCCAGTCCTGCACTAAGCCATCAGTTTACATCTTATTTCAATACTTCTGGGGACAGATTTGCGCTTCAGGAATTTTAAATAGAACCAGGAGTGACCTGCTGGGACAACCTGGCCAAATAGGTCCAGGAAGTTGTGCAAGAATGTCCACCAAGGGGCGCCTGGGTGGCTCAGTGGGTTAAAGCCTCTGCCTTCGGCTCAGGTCATGATCTCCGGGTCCTGGGATCGAGCCCCGCGTCGGGCTCTCTGTTCAGTGGGGAGCCTGCTTCCCCCTCTCTCTCTGCCTGCCTCTCTGCCTACTTGTGATCTCTCTCTCTGTCAAATAAATAAATAAAATCTTCAAAAAAAAAAAAAAAATGTCCACCAAAAGTCACGTTCTTAAAAAAAAAAAAATTAATGTTCTTGCCAGAACCTTAATTAGAAGTAGGGTCCCTGCCAGTGTTATTGGTTAAGTGAAGGTAAAGTCATACAGTCATACTGGTGGGTGGTGGACCCTTAATCCAGTATGACTGGTGTCCTTATAAAAAGAAAAGACGCAGACACACAGGGTGAGGGCCATGTGATGACAGAGACAGATTGGAGGGATGACGTTACGCACTGAGGAGCACCAAGGACTGAAAGCCACCACCATAGGCTGGAAGAGCAGGGGAAGATCCTCCTCTAGAACCTTCAGGAGAACATGACCCCACTCACACCTTTCGGACGTCCACCCCCAGAGCTGTGAGGGGATGCATTTGTGTTGTTTCAAGCCATCTGGTTTGTGGCAATTTGATTCAGCAGCTCTAGAAAACAATTGTGTAAAGGCCGTTTTTTAATTTGTAAAAGTATTACTAAATCTATATAAGATACCTTGTAATTTTAGCAGCATTTCATATAGAAATGATACGGTAGCATTTTATAAGAAAATTATTTTTGAAAAGAATTGTGTGTATTTTTTTAAGTTATAGAAATGTCGAGTATGGAGAAATGTATGAATATATACCCATCAACTAGATTTAAGAGTTATTTTTTCCCCTGGGGCACTTGGCTGGCTCAGTCAGAAGAGCATATGACTCTTGATCTCGGGGTAGTGAGTTCAAGCCCCGCATTGGGTGAAGAGAGTACTAAAAAAATAGATAAACTTCGAAAAGGAGAAATTTTCCCCCATATTCGCAGTGTCTGTTCGTAAAGCATTGTGAAATAAATTACATCTGTCATACATGTACTCCTAAATGCTTCATTATATAATCCTGAAAAAATGCAGAAATGTCCTACATAGTCACGACACCATTATAATATCTAACAAGATTAAAAATTCCTTAAAGACATCTAACACCCCATCCATACTAAAATTTCAATTTTGTCCCCAAAATATCTTTTATGACTAGTTTTTTAAACTAGGATCCAATCAAGGACCCCACATTGCATTTGGCTATTATGTCTCTAGGTACCTGGAACATGAATGTTGAGTGGACAGAATTGTGTCTCCCCAAAGCTCGTATGTTGATGTCCTAATCCGTAGTTACATCTGGAGGCAGAGCCTTTGGGGGGTAATTAAGGCTAAATGAGTTCATAAGGGTGGAGCCCTGATTTGATAGGACTGGTGTTCTTATAAGAGGAAGAGACATGAAACCCCTTCCTCTCCCTCCGCCCACCCCACACACAGGAAAGGCCACATGAGGACACAGCAAGAAGGTGACTGTCTTTGAATTAGGAGGAGAGGCCTCACCAGAAGGTGAGGCACTTTGACCTTGGACCTGCTGGCACTTTGACCTTGGACCTCCAGCCTCCAAAGCTGGGAGAAAACAGATGTCTATCGTTGAAGCCCTCCAGGCTGTAGTATCTTGTTATGTCACCTGAGCTGACTAATACAACTACTGTCCCATGAAATGTTCTGCCTTTTAGGGTCATCTGTTTCCTCATGGTGGTGTTTAACTTATTTCTCGATCCCCTATGTTTCCCATATATCGGGACTTAGATCTGAAGGGTTACTTAAATTCAGGTGAAATACTTCTGACAAGCCCTCATGAGTGACGCTGTATACCTCGTATTGGGTTCTAGTTACTGCACACCACGCCTGGTTCTTTCACACTTGAGGCTAAATCCCTCATTTAAGGCGGTATGAGCTGATCTCCCCGTTGCAAAACTATTGACATGGCTTTTATCTTTTGATTGAATTATTTCAGATATCCACAGGTTGTTTTCAGAGGCCAAGATTGCTCTAAAGGTTTTCCATTAGTGAGCTGAGGTGAAGTAGGAGAATTTGCGAAGTATCCCAGAATAGACCGCCATGTAGGAGACAAAGCTCAATATTTAGGTTCAGAAAACTTGGGATATAACAAAGCTATCACTTTTAAGAAATTGATGTGCTTTTGTCTTTTACCTTTTTGGTTATAGATCTATGAATTAAGATGTTCTTGACTGTGAGCAACAAACTTGATACACACATCCTTAAATAATAAGAGAACTATATTATCTTACGGAGGGTTGTAGGGCAGGATCCGAGTTAATTACAGCTCTGTCTTAACACATGGGGCTCTAGATTGGTTCTGTGTCCCTGTCCACAGCCTTGATTCCCCCTGAGGCCAAGGCCCTCTGAGGTTACCAGGTGGCCAGTGCTGCATGTGTCCTCATCCAGGAGAGGGGGAATCCCAGGAAGAGATCTAGAACTCCTCTTAGTGGCGCTTAGAGCTATACTATATGGTGACCCCACTATCTTTGCCAGTTTAGCAGCTTACCACTTTCTGACTGGTATGACTCTTTTTTTTTTTTTTAAGATTTTATTATTTTTAAGTAATCTCTACACCAAACGTGGGGTTCGAACTCACAACCCCAAGATCAAAAGTTGCATGCTCTACCAAATGAGCCAGCCAGGCACCCCTGGAATGACTCTTTATCTTCCTCCTGCAGGCTCAGTGCAGGCATTTGGGTGGGGTTGATTGCTACCACTTCCCGTCACTCAAGGGCACTACCTGGCCAATCCCAGATATGGTCATCGGTGCAGGATGTGGCCTGAATTCCCAGGTTGAGTAGGCCCCTTGGAGAAGGGAAGTATGTTCACTGGACGTGAGTCCTGGGGGTGTAAGCCTGGAGTTGCTAGGATACCCCCAGAGAGGATCTGACCAAGAGCGAGTCCAACATAGCAGAAAACAGGGTTAAGAAATGGACAGGGACCAAGCCCAGGTGACAGCGTTAGTGTGCCCGAAGCAAAACTGCTTCTCTCTACTATTACCGAGTCAAAAACTTATCACTTTTATTCTGTTTAAGCCATTTTGAGGCTCTGGTTCACAAGCGGTCATATTTATACTACACTATATTATACTGTATTATACTACACCATACTACACTAGACTACACTACACACACACACACACACACACACACACACACACACACACACACATTCCAAAGTTAAAATACAGGAAACTACATGCAATGTCATTCTTGAATTTGGAGTCATTCTTAACAAATCTCCTTGCTGCATGTGTTCACTCCCAAGTTAAAGACTCCCTCTGTGCGGATCTGGCATGTGGTCTCTATTTTCCTGTGGTTCTGGAGCACAAGGTGGGTGGGCAAAATTGGGCAAGCTGTTCCTCTTACAGAGTTCCATCTTGGGCTTGTTTTAGACTGGGAATACCACATGTCCCTAGCAGTGGGCCAAACACATTTTTTTAGTGAGTTTAAGGGCAGAATTATGGGGCTTCACTTTTTTGAAGTGTAAAGTTACAGGGTTGGCTAATCATTTTTGAATATCTATCTCAATTGGCAATTGATGATCAATTCCATTAGACTCTTACATTCTCCCAAACACCTATACATGAGTATGGATTCTGATTCTCTGTTCCATCAAACTCCACTGTGACTGGAAACTCCCCACCGGGAGGAAGCATTTGGAAGAGTTCAGGAAGTAAGAACCATCTCTTGTGGCTGGAGGTCCAAAGCCAGTGCTCCCAGAGCAAAGGGGGAGAAAGACCCAAAGCCTGACCAGGGAAGTACTCATGCCATCAGCACGAGGACTTTCCCTGAACCCCCAAGTTCAAGGCTTCGTGTTTTGCCCCAAAATCCTGTCTCCAAATTCTCCTGCAATAAGCAACAACTCTATGTAAAAGCATGGCTAATATCCTGAGTTTTCCTGAGACCTAGAA
>JAPYYM010004341.1:0-10201 GCA_028534135.1 Potos flavus
TTACGAGAAAATGTATAGACAAAGCACTTTCATGCCTCTGGGACAAGCTAGTAAGGATGTAATATTCTAGCTGTGTGTATCTTCTAATAGCAGCAGAATTTGATGGGATCTATTGTACAGTGTCAGCCCTAAAATGTCTCAGGTGCCCCAGTCTTTAGGGGAACCAAGAATAAATGAAGGACATAGAAAGTGGGGATACACTTTCATAGATTACCATAGTGGGCAGTAGAGAGAATATAGCCAAGCCCTCTAATATCCCGCTTCTCTTTACTTACATAGCTTTATTTTTGTAAATACTGATGTTTAAAACTCTGTGAAGTGCCTAAAATGTTCTGATTATGTCAATCTCATTACTTCTGACATCTATCTAAATAAACAACATGTTGGTACCAACAATAGTATCATGATCAGCAATTTTATTTAATATTTTATAGACTTAACAACCACTAAATGATTTCCCAAGCATTACTCCAATACAGGTGCACAAGTATAATTACTATTCCCATTTTACAGATGATGCAATAGAAAGTCAGAGACAGAACACAGCATCTAGATATTTAGGAGAAATAAACTAAGAAAGTCAGCCAATGTTTCTGACTAAAAGTCCAGATTTCTTCTCTATCCTGTACTACAGTATCCTCTCAAAATAAATGAAAATCACTTTATCTCCTGTTAGAATTTGCCAACAAGTATATTTTCTACATTATCAACACATTATTTGCCCTGATACAAAATATCTGTTCAAATACAAAGAAGGAAAGAGAAGTAATATTTGCCAATCACTCACTACCTGCTAGAGGGGAAATTTTTATGTTTGTCATAGGTATCCTAATGAGTACATTAAAATTCTCTCCTATTCCGTATTAAAATAATTTTGGCTAGGAAAAAAAAGACCTAGTTACTGTTATTACTTTGCTTTTGAAATGATTGGCTATAAGTTATTCCTTTAATTAGGATGAGATCTGATTTCTCAGCAATCTTTTTGTAGAAAATCTAACCTACAGATTGTTGTCAAATATAATGATATTTTTATGAATACCAAATTTATAACTCATGAAATTGACATAATATTATGCTTCCTAGACATTTAATAAAACACTTATTCATTTAAATTTTGCCATTTTCTTTTCAAAGTTTCCAGAGAATGATTCTTTTCTTGGTCTCCACTTTTTTTTTTTTTTGCAGCCCACTGAAAAACTTATAGCCCCCTCACCTGATCGATAAAGTAGTGTGGGTACTATGCCACACCACTTTAGGATAATGATGTGAGAACTTATGTCATTAGATTACCTTATGTAAAAAAGTAAGTTAAAAAAGCATGCTGGGTACAGATAATAGGTTGCTACAGTAAAACACTAGAAAATCTATAAATAAGGAGGATGATCTTCAAGGGAATTCCTAACACACCAGCAATTTTAGTGTTCTTCTAATTGAATAACAATTGAATCCTATGGGAGAAATTACAGTGAAGATAAAGGGTAAATTGAAGATACATGGGTTAAATCCTTTTCTCCTCTTTAAAAGTGTTACTAGAAATGTTAATCAAGGGTGGACTTTATTTGATAAAAGTGTGTCAAAGTTGGCTCATTAGTTGTGACAAAGGCATTATACTCATGCAAAATCTTAGGACAGGTATATTGGGTGTGGGGTATACCAGAACTCTCTGCACTATCTCTGCAATTTTTCTGTAAACTTTCAACTATTCCAAAACGAAGTTTTCTTTTTGAAAAAACAATTATAATAAAAGTGTTTTAAATAATAACAACAAAAGTATCCCTAATAATCTTCTCCTTACACTTTCCCTTTATGGACAATTTAGTCATCAAGTCATTAGATGGGGCAGGGCTAGCCGCCTAGTAAGAGGACAGCTCTGTAGGGAATGATGAAGCTCAAGCATGGTGAAGAAGCAATCTGCATGGAAGAAGGCACCAGGTTTCTTGCTATTAAATGGGTTACAAACATGGAAAGAGAGAAAACTAAATACTTTTAACTAGAATTGGAGGTATAAGCATGAATTGATGGTTTTCAGAAATATAGAAATAGAGAAATAGAGAAATACAGAGATATCACTCCATGTGTGTGTGTGTCTGTAAATTGTCCACTGAGAAGGAACTGGGATCAGTTCCACCTTAATAGCAACCTAGTAGCCAGATACTAACTCCTAAATATCATTCTCAACCAAAAGAAATTAGGGCTCTTTGGAGAAAGAGCAAATAGCGGGACTGGGACAGGGAAAGTACAAGATGAAACATCTATTGTGCCAGAAAGCATGAAAGTGTACAAAGAATGAAGGGGACATGTCAAAAGTATACAGTAGCCAGCTTGCAAGGGTTCCTATAGCCAATGTGGGATGGTAACACATAATAAAGTAATGATGAATAAAAGAGGTAAATAAAAAATGAATCAACTAAAATTTGATGAAGAATAAAGGCATTTAAATAGTTTTAAATTATCTCCCAGGATAGGCAAAATTAGCCTCTTCCCAACACTCCTTGCCAAAGGACCATGCCCTTATGACTTGTGTCATATTTATGTCTATGTTACACTGTAAGGCAAAAGGAACTTCACAGATGTAATTAATTTTTTTTTTTTTTACATATTTCATTTATTTATTTTTGAGAGAGCAAGCAAGTGAGTATAAGCAGGGTAAGAGGCAGAGGGAGAGACAGAATCTCAAGCAGACTCCATACTGAGCATGGAGTCTGACGGTAGGGCTCAATCTCATGAGCCTGAGATCATGACCTGAGCTGAAATCAAGAGTCAGAGGCCGAACCAACTGAGCCACCCAGGTGCTCCACAGATGTAATTAAATTTACTCATCAATAGATCTTAAAATAGATTATCTTGTATTCCCTGGATGAGAAAGTCAGGAAAATTCTAAATATGAAAAAGATGTGACTCACAGTTGCTAGTTCTAGATTTAGAAGCTCACACTCTCATGGACTGGGCAGAGGCCTCTAGGAGTTATCTGTAAATTTCAGATTGTTTCAAAACACATATATATGTATATATACACACAAATATAAATATATTTATATGGTTATATAATATATTAATATATAATTTAATGGATATAATTGAGTATAACATACAATATATACATTGTGTATAATATATATACTATGTATGATATATAATACATATAACATAAATATGATAATATATTATGTTATACAATATACATAAATACTAGTAATTTACAAATAAATTATAAATATATGACCATATAATGAACTTTATTAATATCTATGTTAATACCATATCCTGACTATATTTTTAACTTATAGTCTAAAAAGGAAAGAGTTTGGCTTGAAAAACTGTACTGGGTTTCTGGTATTTAATGCAGTAAACCAATTTTCTATGCTTAGTCTTTGTCCAAGTTATATTCTGTTATGCTGAATTTTTATAGAATAATGTGGTAGCATAGATTACTAAAGAAAAAAGAGTTTATATTAAAATATAAAGAAATTAAAAAAATAAAAAAATAAAAAAATATAAAATAAAATATGAAGAAATTGCCCTGTGTAAAAATGGCTACATTAAGGGATTTTTTTTAGTCTAGGTAAGGGAATACAGTAAAATAACATTTTAAATGTTATGTATATGTTTGTATGTATTTATTTATATTTATATATTTAACCAAGAAACTTTCAGGACAAGTTTAATTTCCAACTAGATAACCAGAATGCATTCCACTAAAAGCTGAGGATGAAAAATGGGTAACTATCCAAACTTTTTCTTCATCTTTCTATGTTTAAGAACCAGTCTTTTTTTGCAACATGAAGGAAAGCAAGGGGAAATAAAAGTGAAATCTGTAACTCTCCAATAAAAATGTAGCTTTTATTGGATGTTAAATATAACACTAGGCACTTAACATTATGTTTTGCTCTACGCAACAATTCTAGATAGACATGGCCATCTATTCCCATTTTAAAAATTGGAAAATTGTCTAAGAGATTTAACTCATAGCTTAAGGATCTAGTTTTAATAAAAAAAATAGAGACAAGATCTGAATCCAAAATTGTATTCACATGAAATTCATGGTCTTTTCAATGAACTAACCTGCTTTGATTTAATCTTGCCGTAATCTCATAGGGTGGAAAAAAGCAAGTGCTACTGTCATTAAAGAGTGAGAAATAAAAGACTGATTACCAATCTCTACAAACATATAAAAATACATACAAAAACAAACACATTATACGCATACACACACACACACACACGCTCACGCACACACACTTATGCATATAGAAACATTAAAAAACATGCGTAACCAGGAAGATCACGAATAAACTTAGTACTTCAAAATAAAATTTTGTTTTTCTGTAACAGAGCTGTATAAGAATTAAAATAACATATTATTCTATGAATATTCCTTCATGTATTATTCAATCTGGTTAGATAACAACCAAGTGTACATTTTATATAAAAACTGTCTGATTTTAGTAAACCTCTATAAGAGTATATACACTATTTTTTAAAAGAAACATGAAATACTCATTTGGCAAAAAGTTTCCCAAATACAAAACTTAGCTCTATGATATTAGCCAATATCCAAGAGCAGAGTTTGTAAAACATTAATGCCAAAAGCAAGTACTATAAATATCCATTCTGCACACCTTTCCCTCAAATGAGAATCTTCACAGATCCAAAAATGTCTTCTATTCATTTCTTTTTTGTTTCTTTCTATGATTATTGATCCATTAGCCATGCATGTCAAGGAGTACGGTATAAAACCTGTGCCAGTTCACTATCTCTATTCAGCATTTAGAAACCGACATAAGGATACATGTAGGACCTTTGCTCAGGGTCTTAAAGTACACATAGTCATAAAAATTATACAACTCTTTTAGCATCTTTTAAAGATAAAGTGTTGTGTAGACAAGAAAGTGTGTAAGCTTATGTGGCTCCTGAGAATATATCTAATTTGTAATCTAAAAAAGGAAAGATTTTCACTTGGAAAACTGTACTGGGTTTCTGGTATTTAACACAATAAGCTTATTTCCTATGCCTACCTTTTGTCCCAGGTATATTTTTTGTGTACTGAATTTCTATAAAGTCATATGGATGGCATTGATAGATAAAGGGGAAAAATTTTATATCAAAAACATTTAAAAACTTGACCTTGTGTAAAAGGCTATGTTAAGGGACTTTACTTAGTCCAATTAAGGAAATACGGTAAGTTTTTAAAATGACATTTAAAAAATATTTTTAAACTTTGCACATGGGGAATTAGATATACTTTAAAAAACTCTACATGATAATAGTTATGGGAAACTTCTGTTCGTTTTTTTTTTTTATTGTGATACAATTCGCATTACATATAATTCACCATTCCTTTTAACGTGGTAAGAAACACGTAACATAAAATTTACCATTCTAACCATTTTTCACTATTACCTATATTCCCATTGTTGTGCAACCAATCTCCAGGACTTTCATCCTGCAAAACTGAAATGCTAAACCCATTAAACAACAACTCCCCTTCAGCTCCTCCTTCCCCTCAGCCCTTGGTAATCAACATTCTGATTCTCCGAATTTGACTACTTTAGATACACTGTAAGTGGAATCATATAGTATTTGTCTTTTGTGACCAGCTTCTTTCACTTAGCATAAAGTCCTCAAGGCTCATCCCTGTTGTCGCACTGTCAGGATTGCCTTCCTTTTTAAGACTTGGTAACATTCCATTGTATGTATAAACTACATTTTATCAATTCATCTGTGTATGTACATTTGGGCTGCTTTTACCTCTTGAGTGTTGGTGAATGATGCTATTATGAACATGGGTGGGCAAATATCTCTTGGAGAACTTGCTTTCAATTATTTTGGGTATACACCCAGAAGTGGGATTGTTGGTTCTTATGATAGTTGTATTTTTAATTTTGAGGAATCTCCATACTGTTTTCCATAATGGTTGCACAATTTTACAATTCCAGAAACAGTGCACAAGGGTTCAAGTGTTTCCACATCCTTGTCAACTACCTTGTTGCTTTTTTTGTTTGCTGGTTGTTCCTATCCATTATTTAAATGTTTGTATTTGTAGTTGACATATATTATTAGTTTCAGGTGTAAAAGTGCTTTGACATTTACATGTATTACAAAAGATTCACCACTAAGGGTAGTTACCAACTGTCAGCAAAGTTATTACAATATTACTGACTATATTCTCCATGCTGTACTTTATATCTCCATGACTTACATATTTTATAACTGGAAGTTTGTACCTCTTAATTCCCCTTCACCTCTTTTACCCATACTCCTAACCTCCTCCTCACTGAGAACCATCAGTTTGTTCTGTTTATGAATCTGTTTCTGTTTTGTTTGGTTTGGTTTGTTTTAGACTCCACATATAAATGAAATCATATAGTATTTGTCTTTCTCTTTCTGACTTATTTCACTTAACATAGTACTTTCTAGGTCCATCCATGTTGCCACAAATTACAGGATTTCATTCTTTTTTATGGCTGTATATATATCCAACATCTTCTTTATCCATCGATCTACCAAAGGACACTTAGGTTATTTCCATACCTTGTCTATTGTAAGTAATGTTGCTGTAAACATCAGGGCATGTGTATCTTTTCAAATTAGTATTTTCTTTTTCTTTGGGTAAATACCCAGAAATGGAACTACTAGATCATACGGTATTTCTATTTTTAATTTTAGTTCTCTACTGTTTTCCATAATGGTTGCCCCAATTTACGTTCCCACCAATAGTGCACAAGGGTTCCCTTTTCTCTATATCCTTGCCAATACTTGTTATTTATTGTCTTTTTGATACTAGTCATTGTGACAAGTGTGAAGTGATATCTTATTGTGGTTTTGGTTTGTTTCCCTGATGATTAATGATTTTTAACACCTTTTCATGTATCTGTTTGCCATCTGTATGTATTCTTTGGAAAGGTATCCAAAGCAGTCTACATATTAAATACAATCCTACCATTTTATACAGAAGTGAAACAAATAATTCCAAAATTTGTATTCAACCCCAAAAAAATCCCAATTCCAAATAACCAAAGCAATCTTAGAAAATAAGAACAAAGCTAGAAATACCACACTCCCGATTTCAAGCCAAATCACAAAGCTACAGTAATCAAAACAGGATGGTGCTGGCACAAAAATAGGCACATAGATCAATGAAACAGACTAGAGTCCAGAAATAAACACACACTTATATTAACCCAGTTAATCTAGGACAAAGGAGGCTAGAATATACAATAAGGAAAAGACAATCTCTTCAATAAGTAGTGCCAGAAAAACCAGACAGCTACGTGAAAAAGAATGAAACTTGACCACTTTCTTACACCATACACAAAAATAAACCAAAACAGATCAAAGACCTGAATCTAAGACCTGAAACCATAAAATTCCTTCAAAAATCACAGGCAGTAAACTCTTGGACATCTTAGCATCATTTTGGGGAGGGGGAATCTGACTTCTCAAGCAAGGGTAACACAAAACAAAATTAAACAAATGGAACTACATCAAACTGAAAAACTTTTGCACAGCAAAGGAAATCATTAACAAAACAGGCAACAAAAAAGGCAACCTTCTAGATGGAAGAAGATATTTGCAAATTATATATCCGATAAAGGGTTAATATCCAAAATATATAAAGAACTCCTACAACTCAACATGAAAACCACAAACAATCTGGTTAAAAAATGAGAGGACCTGAATAGGTTGTTTTTTTGTTTTTTGTTTATAGTAGCCATCCTAATGGGTGTGAGGTACACAATTATTTTTAATGTAGGTAGTGGATACTGTATTACTAGAAATTTTATAGGAAAAATTAAACATCTTTTGGAATGGATAAAGTTCATCCATTCTTTAAAATGGATGAAAGTCATTCTTCCTTAGATTCATAGGGATAGATTATTGGCTATAAAATATATCTTTTTTGAGTTAAGGAAATCACTCCTTATCTGTATTACTCCTACCTGATTTCAATTACTCTGGTAGAGGCTACTATAATGGCAGCAGTGAAGAACGTGTGAGAGATCTTCCGGGTATATGAGAATGGATCACCAAAAGATACTGTTACCTGATACAGTCATCAGAAATTTTCAGCCTGGAATTTCTGACAACCCCAATGCAAAGCCCTTACCTAATGACAGGGCCTGTGCTGAATTAATACAAAAGGTCAAAATTAATACAAAAGCATCTCACACCTTAAACTCAACTGTTTCTGGTAATAAATTAATACTAGTTGTTTCTTTTTTTTTAATTTTTTAAACCTTCTGAGATGTGGCATTATAATTTTGACGGGTTTCTCAGTTTACCCCAAGAGTTAATGATTTCTTTCCCATACTTGGTTTTGAGTCAATTCAAAATTTAACTACTAAGGAACTCCTGGTCATCAACTGATGCACATTTCTGGAGGGTACTTGACAATATGTGTCTAACCCCTTACAAAACACATAATCAGTTTGCTCGTAATTTCACATCTAGAATTATCTTATTGAAATTGTGCAATAAATTAACAAAACTGGAGATTCAAAGATGTTTAAGGATCCTTAAGAGTAGGGACTAGTTAAAAAAATGCATTTGAATATCAGAATCTATGCAGCCATTAAATATACTTCTAAAGCTTTCTTTTATGTTTTATTTACACTATTTTATGGTTTTTATATACTTTTATAGAACTTTGCAGTATACATTTTATGTACTTTTAGTACTTATGTGTTTAGTACTTATGTGTTATTAACACCAAAAGGTTTTCATAAAATATCATTAAGTGGTAAAATCAAGGCAGAAAGCCACAACTGTAAGTACAAGGTAAAAAAAGCATGTGTGTATGAGTATGTGTAACACCATCATTGAGGTATATTAAGTAAAACTCATTACATGTTAAACTAAGCACATACCTACACACAACTGCAATTACAGAACAGAATCACAAAATATACGTCATTATTAATTTTTCTGGATGACGTTGATGTGAATATCATCTTCTTATTTATCTTTGCTTTCTAAATTTTCTATAAAAAATGTATACATCTGCATCACATAAAATAAGAAAAGGAGCGGATACCTGGCCTGAATGCAAGCCATTTCTCAGGTTGATCCAGACTGGTTTGGCCTTGGTCTCTGAGATGCAGGGCTGACCATCACTGTTAAAGATGGCAACCTTCCACTGCCAGAGGGAGCAATGGGCTGAGAGGCTGAGAACATCTGTGTATGGGGCATTTGTTCTTAACTGAGTGTTGACTGCTATCTCCTCACATTCAGTTAAGGGGCGAGATAAATCTATGTCACTAAAAAGTATTTCTGTGTCCTTGAGAGAGAAGCTTTTATGCGTTGAAAAGACCCTTCATAGGTTTACTTTGGTTTTAAAGCTTAGTATTAAATTTAATGAAGTTGCAAATTCAAGAAACCTAACTCAGCCTTAAGTTCTTATCATCAATTTATAAATTATTAGTCTAGCGTATTTTAATAGTACCTTAGAGGGAGATTTGAACTGATCACTGGCCCAATTTAAAAATTCTTTCTTTTAAAGGCAATTCCTTGAAAAAATGCTTATCCGACAAACTGAATTAGATTAGGTAGGTAGGTAGATAGGTGATAGTAGATTGCTTATGCATGCATGAAATCTTAATGTTCCTTTATTATATACAACTTGGTAAGATTTTATCTTAAAGTAAATCAATCCAGAAATCTAAATCAATTACTCAATTATACATCTTAAGATGGAATTAAAAGGCTAACTTATTGCTTGGTAGGACCTATTCTCTCACATATTAGAAATCCTTAAAATTCCAAGTATGCACAGATTTCTTAACACCAAAAGTATTGCTGCTAAACATTTAATTCTCTTGAACATTTTTACTGTAAATTATAAATCTCCCAAGGTTAAAAGATCTTTATCCATGAAGGGTACACTAGAAACAGCTTTGAGTTTCCCTTCTCAGACAGTTGAAGTTACATGCTGATTGGGGATTTCAACCAAGTTGCTGACTGGATTTTTGTCAGTGCCATTAAGGGTCACGTTGAGCCCTACTCATCATCTGTAACAGAGACTTCATAACTTAATGAGGGTTGAATTCAAACCTTTGAAAGCCACATAGCCTATATTCTAAATTTATTTGTATCCTTATCTAATTTTTAAGTTAGAGTAATTTTCATCCCACTAACTAGATCCTGTAATGATAAATCCAACATGTTCAGCCACTGTTTCATTCGGTCTTGAATTTTTTTTTTT
>JAPYYM010004342.1:0-10199 GCA_028534135.1 Potos flavus
GGGGGGGGGGGTTCCCCGCGATCCCTCCTCGGGCTCCGCGACGCCCCCGAGCAGCACACAGAGCTCAGGAAAGGGCTTCCCTCTCCTCCCTGTAATAGCAAGGAGACGAGTCCGGAGCGGCGGCGCGGAGGGCCTGCGGGCGGCGAGGTGCTGGGAAGGGCCGCGGGGCGTCACGCGCCCTCCGGGTGCCCCCCTCCCGGGACCTGCAGGTGCTCAGTGACCAGCCCCGGCGGCTCAGAGCCTGCGCGGCCAGTCCCCTGCGCGGCGGTCCCCTGCGAGGGCGCCGAGATTACCCGGGCGAGAGACTCCCCCTCCCCAGCCTCTCCGGACGCCAGCCTGTGTCCTGAAGCCACCGGTCATCCCAGGGACACACACGAGACACTCTCAGGACTTCGGAGACGACAAGGGCTTTAGGAACTGTGTGTCCCGAACTGGAACGAAGACCAAATACTCATCTTTAATCACAGTGCGGGCCAAGTCTCGGTCTTTGACCGGATCCCTCAGAGGAAAAGGATCGTGCAGGTCACGAGCTCCCGGCAGAGTAGCAGACGCGGTCGGGTCTGCTGTCGTGCCCTGTGAGGACGTCCCCCGGGCCGCCCGGACCAGGTCTGTGGGCCTCTGCGAGGCCCGGCCAGGCTCCGAAGGCGGGAGCGCACCCGGCCACTCGGCCGGTCCTCGCGGGCTCCCGGTGTCGCGGGGCTCAGAGGCCGCGCCGTCTCCCGCTTTCTTGACGTGATCTGCCCACCCGCCGTTACGTACTCATTATTCGTCCCCAGACCCTCAGCTACTGCTGTCCCTTCTCTCCATTTGTGGTCTTTGGGAGGGCCTCCAGGCCCGGCCGCCAACCGCCCCCCCCCGGGGCAGGAGCGCCTCCCCTCCACCCACCCCTGTCCGCCAACCAGACACTAGAGCTGCTCTTGCCACGACCCCCGCTCGGCCAGATGGGGTGAGGCTCCGCCGCCCGGTCAGGAGCTGCACGCTGGGTTTGAAAACCTCGCTACCGTTGCTGGCTCGGCGCGCGCCCTGCTCTGGCCCCGGGGCGGCGGCCCTGGTCTGTGGGCAGGTGCATCTGGGCAGAAACCGGAAAGTCGCCGAGCCTGCGTCCCCGCAGCACCCCTCCCCCTGACCTGCCAGAAACACACCCTGTATGGGGGGCCCCGTCCAGCTGCTTTTGCTGCCTGCTCCTTCCCCGTGGCACGAGTCCTCTGAGGGGAGCACTCTCGCATGCCGGGGGCTGTGGCATGAGCCCCTTGGGGGGAAGAAAGGACAGTCTGCCCCCCCGATCGGGGCGCTGTCTCTGCTCCCAGAGCACCCTCCAGAAGCGTCCACCGCCGGGCTACACAGCATGGCCCAGAGTCCGTGTCCTTCCTGCCAGGACCCGGCCGTAGCCCCGGGACCTCGGGGGTAGGTCAGTGTCACTGGCCAGCTGAGCTCGAGGCTTCGCAGCAGGCCCTCGGCGCCCGGCTCTCAGAGGCAAATGGAACAGAGCTCCGCGGGCTCTCCAGGAATGTGTCTGGGCTCTGCTCCCCTCTGCACTGCTGCCCCCACAACCACTCCTCCTCCAGGGAGCCCTCGGGGATATCTGCTTGCTGATGTGTCACCTTCCAGACGTGGAAGGAATTCTCGCGACGGGCTTGGATGTGTCCTCCTCGAGCACGCCGCTGCAGGTCCTACCATCGCTCCCACGGGGCCATGTCACCGGGAGGTGCCCACGGGCTCTTAAACCCTGGCCAAGGGGCTGTGGCCAGAGAAGGCACCTGCTCCTACCCCGTGTGGCCCCATGGATGCTGCTGGAGGGGTGGGGCTGTGTGCCTGCTGTTTGCCAGCGCCAGGTGTGGGAAACCCCGGCAGACGTCTGTCTCCAGAACAGTCCAGGAGAAGAGGAGACAGCTCGACGACGACTGTCACACGCTCCAACTCCCATAACCCAAGCCGCCCGTGCACGTGGCCTTCTCCAGGTCCAGCGGTGGCTCGGTCAGGCTCGGCCGTGGATTTTGCTGCCACAGTGCACTTGGCTCCTGCGTCACGGAGTCCGGGGGACTTCTGTTCTGCACCCCAGTGAGGGTGGAGCCAGGACCGCGCCCTCCGTTGACCTTTATCTGGATCAGGCGTCTGACGATTGCCCCAGGAGGTTGCCGGTCCGTCACTTTCCCTCAGTGATCTTCGTTCCTGCTGCTCACATCCTCCACGCAGGCGTCCTGGCGGGTCACCAGCGGGGAGTCCGTCCCTGCCGCCTGCGGGCCTCGATGGTGCTACACTAGGGCCTTCGTCCTGTCCCACCCACGTCTGTTTTAGCCGTCCGATTTCTTAATAACCGTCCGGAGAGGGGCGCCTGGGGGGCTCAGTCGTTAAGCGTCTGCCTTCGGCTCGGGTCATGATCCCGGGGTCCTGGGATCGAGCCCTGCATCGGGCTCCCTGCTCAGCGGGAAGCCTGCTTCTCCCTCTCCCACTCCCCCTGCTTGTGTTCCTTCTCTCGCTGTCTCTCTCTGTCAAATAAATAAATACAATCTTAAAAAAAAAAAAAATAACCGTCTGGGGATTCCCACCCCGCCGAGTCGCTGGTCGGCAGAATTTCCCTCAATCCCCTTTTCTTTCCTCTCGCTCCACCACTGCCGGCCAGGGGATGCCAGCCTTGCTGGTTGTTGTCTGTAAAATATATTTCGCGAGCTGTAGAAGGCAGGCGACCCGAACAGGACCAGCGGGGGAGGGCGCGTGACCCGAGACTGACTGTCCCCCCGATGCAGGACCCACGAGACTCGGGGTGTCCCCGGCGGGGGACAAGGTCTGCAGCTTGCTCCATTAGGCGGGAATGTGCTTGCTTTCGGGAGGCGTGCGTGTGCGTGTGTGCGTGCGCGTGCCTGTGATGGGAAACACGGGGGGAGAACTGGGGGGTATTTGTCACGCTGTCACTTTCTTGGCTGCCTGTCGCAGACCGGTCCTTCTGTTTTGGAGGGAACGCCCCCATTGTTGGTCCCGCTGGGGGTGACTCCGTGGAGGGTGCACAGCCTCGGGGACAGTGAGAGCACTTAGAGAGGGGGTTCGGGTGTCCGGGGGGGGGCGGGCCGGCTTCTGGAATGTGTACAGTGCCCTCCCACACTCATGCCGGATGTCCGGCCTCGAGCCCCAGCACCTGTGAGCACGGTGTCCCCGGAAGGGTGAGATTTCTGTCCGGGCGATGGGGGCTCCCCATGGACCTCATGCAGCCACGGGGACCCTTGAAATCAGAGAGGCCCCCCCCCGCCGCCAGAGGGACAGGGAGGTCGGAAGCCTCAGTGTGAGGGCTGGGTGCCCTCGCTGCCTGGGAGGTGAAGGCCTTTCGTGCGAAGGACAGGGTCTTAGGGAGCAGAGGACCGTCCCCGCTGATGGCCGGCAAGGAGGGGGCCCTCGGTCCCACAGCTGCATGGACCCGTGTTCTGCCGACAGCCTGGCCGAGCCTGGACGGGGTGTCCCCCGGAGCCTGCGGCGCATGGGGAGCCCAGCCCGGCTCAGCCCTGGGCTCTGACCTCGTGAGACTGAGTGGAGGGTCCAGTCACGCCTGCCCCGCAGGGTCTGTGAGGGACCCCGGCCCCTCCGTCTGCTGAAACAGAGCCTGCTTCTCTGGGCCGGCCTCCTCCGCCCCCGTCCCTCCGCGATGTGGCAGAAAACACCTTACATCGTCCTCGTAAGGCTCACGTTTGGGCCGGCAGCGCCTCTGTGGCCCCACAGGTGGCCGGATGGGCGGTTCAAAGGGCGTCAGTCATCCTGGAGCAGCCGAGGGCCCCCCGAGGGTCCACTTGCTCCTGGCCGGCCGTGGACGACGTCTGCTTCTGTCGGGGGCTGAAGCTTGGGGCTCCCCTGGGAGCGTCTGAAGAAGCCGGGCTCCTGGGCCTGGCAGCCGGGGGCTCTGGGAAGCAGAGGGGACTGTGAGAAGGTTCTAGAATGCAGTGGGGCAGGCAGGGTGCCTGGGCAGGGAGGGGCCCAGCAGGCCAGGGCACAGGGGCTGGGGGTCCCGGTCTGGGGCTGGGTCCTCCCTGGGGAGCACTCGTGAGGTCAGGTCTTGGTGGGGAGTGGGGTGACGGGAGAGGGTCCCTGTGGGTTGTAGGAGTGCATGCAACTCTAGCTGCCACCCCCAAAGCACCTACCCTAGAGAATCGGCCTGGGCTCTTCGTCCGGGGGTCCCGGTGGCTGGGGGCAGGCGAAGCCATCGGGGAGAGGGAAGGGGCAGGGCTCTGCGTCCAGCGAGCCAGCCTGAGCCCCCGGCCGCCTCCGCCTGCCGCGGGCCTCTGCCCCTCAGGGGGTGAGGTGGCTGGGGGGCCAGGCAGGGGCCTACCTCCGGCTCAGGCTGTATTTGCCCTTGCGGTCCAAGCTGCCGCCCGAGCGAATGGCGAACCAGAGGAAGGAGCTGAGCAGCATCGCGTACACCTGAGAGGGAGGAGACGTCAGCATCGGCACCAGCAGCCCCAGGGGAGGGGTGCCCTGCCTCCCGAGGAAGGGCCTGGGCTCTGCAGGGCTCCCAGCGGTCTGGGGAAGGCAGCGCGGCAGGCACTGTCACCTCCCAGACGGCCTCCCCGGCGTCCGCAGCCTCCTCTCTGGCTCCCAGGGCACAGGGAGCCCTGCTGGTCCCCGAGGCCCATGACACTGGCCTTGCGTTGGGGCGGGGCATCCGCGGGTGCAGGGGCGGGAGGTGGGGAAGGGGCGCCAGGGGAGGGCAAGGGTACCGTGGCGGCGAGGCCGATGCCGGTCAGGGTGGCCGCGATGTTTCCGAGCGTCCTCAGGAAGCCCCGGATCCCCAGCAGGCAGTCCTGAGTGGAGGGCGGCTCCCATGACCCCCGCCCCGGCTGTCCCCTTCCCGCCCGGGTCAGGGGCCTCCGCCAAGGCGTGGCCTCTAGTGCCCGCCCGGGCCAAGTGCTGGGGTGATGGGCAGTCGGGGGGGGGGGGCGGGGTGGTACGCTCCACGGACCCAGAGCTCGGGGGAAGGACTTCAGGAACAGGCGAAAGCCAGTGGGAGGGAGTGGCCTCCATGGGGAAGGTCGGCCGCTGCCCCAGGGCCCAGTGTGCCTTTCTTAGGCGTGGGCAGAGCTGCCTGGGCTGGGGCACGGCTCTGGCCCCCTGGGCAGGCTGGGTCTCCCTCATTCCCTGGCCCAGGGTGAGGGGAGGGCAGAGAAAGAGCTGCTGGAGGGGCACGGGGTCCTGGGCTCCCCCAGCCTCCTGCTCCGTCCCAGAGCCTCCCCAGGGCCTGGCCTGCACAGACGCTGTCTCTGACGGTCCCATCCCTGAACCACTCAGATGGCGGCACGTGAATTGGGGGAAGATGTTGGCATTTAGGGCAGGCCCTGTGGGACGTTCAGGGCGCTCTTCTGAAGGCTGGGATGGGGAGGGACAGGAGGCTCGCTTGGCCTCTGTCTGGGCCTCCTTCTGTCCACCTGATACTGGACAGGGACTGGGCCCTCCAGCCTCCCTACCGCCACCCGGGCCTCTGCCCCAGCTGGAGTCCTGCCCCTGCTCACATCTGGGCCACGGGACTGACCGGCTGGCCTGGAGGTTTGGACCTCTGACCTCCAGGGGCAGCTGGAAACGGTCCCAGGAGCCCTGGGCCACAGCCCTGCAGCCTGACCCCGACGGCCCTCAGTCAGCCCCTACTCCTCGTGTGGCCACACTTCCTCCCGGGAGGCGGCCGGGGGGGCCTGGCCACCACCCAGGTCACCATCCAGCCCCACGCAAACCCTCCCCGGGGCGGCTCCAGCGCCCACGCCCACCCTCTGGGGCCTTTACAGCAGGGGACCCCACCATTCTGGAAGGCCACAGAGCAGTCCCTCAGCCCGCTTTGCAGATGGGCACCCGAGACCTTCCCCCGGGAGGAGCGCGGTCTCAGCCCCTTCCCAGCATGCGGGCCTTCCCAGCATGCGGGCCCTCCCCGCAGCCTCCCTCCTGGGGCCCGCGGCGCTGGGCTGGCTCCCTCCCTTGCTGGGCCAGGAGCCATTTGCATCCTCCTGTCTGGTTGTTGGAGGGCGGCCAGGAGCCTCTCGCCCAGAGATAGGGGTGGGTTTGTTTCCCGGACAGCGGGGGAGGGGAGCCGGGAGGGCGGGTGGCTGGGGGAGGGTTGCTGGGGTAGCGGGTGGAGGTGCCAGGCCCCTCTCTCGGCCCTGGGGAAGAAGGGACTTCCCTGCCTCTGCCTGCCACTGGCCCTCCCTGTCCGCTCCCTGGAATGTCCTCCCAGCTCCTTCCGGACTAGCCCGCTCCAGACCAGTGTCTGACTTCCACCTCCCCCTGTGCTTCTGGAGTCTTCCACGGGCAGGCCTGGCCTCAGGGAGCCCCGGGCCGGAGCTGGGTGAGGAGTGAGGGAGCGAAGGGAGCACGGGGCCGAGCCCGGCCCTCACTTCACTGCGGCCTCCGGGAGCCGTGCAGCAGGCGGCCCGGGGTCTGGGGGAGGCCCAGCGAGGGAGAGTGCAGGTCCGGGCCTCTCCTCCTCACCTGTCTGGCTGCCTGCTCTCCCCGACACAGACCGGCCTCCGCGTCCCCCAGGAGGCTGAAAGGAGAGCTCTTGCCACAGCACAGGAACTGCAAGAGCGCAGGGAGGGACAGGTCTGCAAGGTGGGGGACGGGGGGACAGCGCCAGGAGGCCCCCGGCGAGGGGCGCCCAGCAGAGCTGCCCCGAGAGGCCGAAGCCACGGGCTGTGTGGGGGCGGGCGGCGGGCAGTGGGCGGCGTGGCCCTCCCGGCCCCGAGGCTTCCCGGTGACTGTCCCCTGCAGGCTGTCAGCCCCGCCGATGGCACCGCGACCCGGTGGCCCTGGGGCCTTGCTTCCTGCTGCGCCATCGCCAGCCTGAAGTTCTTCGTCAGTTTTGGACGAGAAACATTTCCACGTTGCTTTGGGCCCCAGGTTGGGCAGCCAGCCCTGCCGCCGTCACAGGGGGAAGACGCGGTCTTTCCCCCCCGCTCCCCGCTACGGGAGGGCGTCGGTGGCCTGTGTCCCGGGACCCCCTGCTCGGCGTCTGGCCCGGGGCCGGCTGAGTCTGGGGGAGGCCGCCCCCCGCGCTCACCGTGTCCTGAATGGCCGCCAGCTGCTGCCGCGGGGTCCCGGACGGGTTCTGCACTGCCCGCTCATACAGCAGGTCGTAGACGTCCAGCACGGCGTCCTCCACCTGCGCCGAGAGCGTCGTGGGAAGACCTCCCCGTGCGGGTGCAGCCCCCTCCCTAGAGACGCGGCTCCCGGGGGTGGGGCCGGCCCGCGTGAGCCGTCCTAACGGCCCCCTCCTCCTGCCACCGGGCAGAGCCCCCTGAGGGCAGAGCCTGGGTCACTGGGGAGGCTGGTCCCCGGACTTCCACCGAGGGGACCCCTCCCAACAAGAATGACCACCACCGCCCCCTTCCCGGGCTGGGGCCAGGTTCCAGACCCCCGAGCCCTGCAGCCCGCCTCCGGCTCTGGACTCTCGGGGCGTGGAGGGCCTGGCCGAGGGCAGGGCCACCCTTCATCTGTCGGTCTGGGTGGGGGGCCAGGGAAAGCCGACAGCCTGGGCGGAGGAGGCTGGGAGGAGCTTCCTGCCAGGAGCCCAGCTCCCAGGTGATGAGGTCGGTCTCTCCCTAGAACCACCTGTGCGTCTAAAAACCCCGGGCAGCTGGGCTCCAGGCAAGGCCTTTGACCAAAGAAGCCGCAGGCATCCGGGACCGGCTGGGGGCAGACAAGGCAGGCAATGGGGAAGGCAGGTACTGACCGGGGGCCTGGCCGGGCTCTGCCTTGACTTTGCACCCCGGAATCACCCAGACCTCAGGGCCTCCGCCCTCCTAAGCTCCTCCTGCTGCCTTTGCTCACACTGCTCCCTGCGAACGCCCACCCTTCCCAAGTTGGTCCCCCAAAGACAAACTGGAATCTCACCTCCTCCAGGAAGGCTTCCCTGACTGCTCTGGCCTCAACAGTCTCCTGGCACAGGCCAGGCTTCTTTGCACCCCGCCCCCCCTTGGCCCCGGGTGCCTCCTGTCCCCTCTCAGAGACCCTGAGCACTCACTCCCTTGGCCCTTCTCCCACCTGGGACAGAGCGATGGCTGCTCAGGGCTGCCCTCAAGGGCTGGGGGTGAAGTGATGCCCATGCCTGCTCTGGCCCCTCACGTGCTCCCCGGAAGGGGTGGCCGTCCTGCTGGCAGCCTGGGGACCGGGGTGGGTGGGCCGCGGACGCTGTCTTGGCTAGCCACCTCTGAGGCCCCCGTGCCACGACAGGGACCAGAGGGACTTTCATCCCCACCCCCACTCCTGGCACCAAGCGACCCTCCCACTGAGACATTGCACTGCAAGTCATCCCGAAGTGGGTCAGCTGGTTTCCAGCCAACCCGCCGGGAGGTGGGAAGTGCCTGGGCTGGAGGGCGGGCGTCAGGCTAGTGGCCCTCTGTCTGCCCGTTTCCTCAAGTCTGAAACGAAGAGACCACGAAGGCTCTGTGTCCTCCCGGGAGGGGCCCGGGGAGACTGGGGGCCGAGTAGAGCGGGCCTGGGGTCAGCGGGCACGTGGCCGAGACGAGGGGGCTGGCTGAGACCCCCCTCCTGGTTCCGTCGCCCCCACGAGGGCCCCGGGAGCAGCTGGGTCCCCGAGGCCAGCCCTCACTGGTGGAACTTGGGCGTAGGAGTGATGTGCTGAGCTGGGGTCTGTCCCCACCAGTCCGGGAGCCGGGGACACGAGCCCCTGCTGCCGGCAAAGACGCAAAGCCTGCAAAGCCGTGTCCCTACCGAAGACCCCCCCCGGCCTGGCAGCGGGCCTAGCCTTCTATCCCCCGTTACCGGGTTGGGGCGCTCTCGGAGCCCGCGTCCGTGTTTCCCCAGGAGAAAACTGGGTGGACCTGGTGCTCCCAGGGGCCACGAGCCCTGCCGCCTCTGAGCCTCCCGCCGGCGTCCCCGTCCCTAAGCCTGACGTCCGGACCTCCAGGGCTGCCCCCGGGACGGATGTGGAGCAGCGAGGGTGGAGCGTGGAAGCTGGAAAACCCCGCGGGGGGCGGGGGCACCCCCTCCCGGCCCCCGGGGACTGCAGCCTGGTTTGAGACCACGGAAGAGCGTGGCCGGTCCCTTCCCACTCCGCTCTCCGGCCTCCCGTCTGTAGGGCTGCCCCGGACCCCGTATTTCCGGATGTCTTGGGGGGGTTGTTCAGAGAGATGCAGGGGGACCGCGGGGGTGAACAGGCCGGCCTTTGGGCTCTCTCTGGTCACCGGGCTGCCAGCACGACCCGGGGAACCAAGGAACCTGGGGCTGGGATGTGTTTGGGCTGGGAGGGTCCCGACGCTCAGGGTCCTGGGACGGACGGCAACCCCTCAGGCCAGCCGGGGCCCCTCTGCGATACTCCCACTGAGCCCTTCACACGCACTACGTCTCCGCGCCCCCTCCCCCGGGGGGGAACTGAGGCCGGGAAGGCAGCTGGTCACCCGAGGGCACCGGGCGGGGAGGCTGAGTCCAGGCAGAGTTCAGACAGAATGTCCGGGGGGCCACTCTGGGGCCGTGCCCCGGCCTGCAGGCTGAGAGCTCTGCTCGTGTACCGGCTTTGGGGGCCGTGATCCTCGCGACTGAGTTAGCCCAGAGCTGGGGCCGCCCCCAGCCCCCCAAAATGGGACAAGGGAGGGCCCTCTCACACCGAGTCCCTCGACACCCTGCCGAGCCAGGCAGCGCCCAGAGAACATCAGCCGAGTGGATGGACGGACGGACGGACGGACAGACGAAGGAAGGCACCACCTCCAGCAGGGGGTCTGTCCCCACAATGACCGTGGGTATCACCACCCCAGTCACCACCGACACGGAAGCCCTGGGAAGGGCCCGCAGTGGGGGTGGGACCAGGAGGACAGCCCCCCGCCGGGCCACCCCCGCTCCAGGACTGAGGGGTGAGGGGTCCCCCTGGGGACCAGACTCTGGCAGGGCCCCTCGGGAGCGCAGTCCCTTCTGGGCCAGTTTCCGGAGCCCTGACCCCTCTGGTCAATCCCTCGGGTCGGCCGGGACCCTCCCCTTCCTGCTCTCCATCCCCTTCCCAAGCCCCGCCCCCCCAGCGCCCAGCAGAGGGCAAGGCTGAGGGGCTGGGGGCGAGGGGGTCGGAGGCCTGCCCCTGCTCCCGCTTCCCCGGGACCTCCCGCCCCAGCCCCAAGGACGCCCGGCCCTCAGGTCCCTGTGCCCCCCCTTCAGGCAGAGGGCGTCCCCCCAGAACGGTCTCTCCGGGGGAGGGGTGACTTTCCGGGCTCAGGGGGCTCAGGTCGCCCTCC
>JAPYYM010004343.1:0-10197 GCA_028534135.1 Potos flavus
TGGGGCATTGGCTGAGCCTGGTGGTGGGTATTGAGGAGGGCACATATTGCATGGAGCACTGGGTGTGGTGCATGGACAATGAATCTTGGAACACTGAAAAAAAAAATAAAATAAAACTAAGATATTGAAAAAAAGTTAAAAAAAATAAAAATAATATAGAAGAGCACACCTGTCCACCCACGTCACTGAAGGGTTAGTAACGGCCATATCACAAGATAATACGTGTCAATACCCTTAAACTTCAACTACAGAAAATTCATCATAAAAAACAGGCATTTAAACTGAACATGTACAAAAGCATATAGGTTTTCCCAGAATCAAAATTCAATTAACACAGGAAAAGGAAAAAAGCTACAGGAATATATACAACATGTAAGAGTGGTTTTTCTCTCTGCCTCACGGGATCAAGGTGGTTTATTTCCTTTGTGTTTCTCTATAATAGGTTTCTCTTCAGTGAGCAAGTAGCTTTTATACACATTAAAAAAAATCAGTGTTTTTTTCACTGAATAACTATTAAGAAGGACACTGTGGTGTTTTTATAGCAGTAAAACAATAAGAACAATTCTAAATCCAACAAGAGAGTGGGTTAAGTAAATCCTGGTTATGTCTGTGTACTGATAACTATGTAACAATTCAAACCAGTAAGACACATCCATAGGTACAAATATGGAAGAATTATCAACTACATGGCTCTATTAAAAAAAAAAATGAACAGTCGCTTTGGAAAAGAGGCGGCGCTATTTACTGAAATTGGAAGTATGGACAACCTGTAAGCCAGCAATTTTTCTTCTAGAGCTATGTACATACACGTGTGTGAGCACACACACATCCAACAGACGTGTGCACACGCACATGAGAGTCCTAGTCCCCAATGTTAGCAGCATCCTTAGTGACACCACCGAACTAGAAACAATCCGCACGCTAGCGACACTCGAGCCCATAAACTGGGATTCAGCGACAGGCCGGAATGCTAGCCGGCAACGAGCACCTGTGATACACAAGGCAGATCTCACGGAAGCTGGGGTGAGACAGGATGAGACTGACACACGAGGCAGGAACAAAAGTGAGGCTTTGCACACGTCCCATAAAGCCCTGTCCAAACCATAACTCTGCTCATGGCGATGCGTTTTCTCTCACGATACGGGAAAGACAGCAGCTTTCAGTTGTCTCTGAAGTTTTGAGCATGAGAGTAATAAATAGCCAAATGTGAAAGAATACACAACATATGAATGCATATATATGCATATCAATATATGAATGCATTTCTATCAAGTTCAAAAATAGACAAAACAGGGTATTTAAGAGACGCAAAAGAAATCAAGTCCCACACAGGTCGGGGCAGTGTCTGTCCCTGGACAGGAAGGACGGCGCCCGGGGTGGGTGTGGGGGGACAGAAAGGGATTCTGGGGCTCGCGCGGTTCTCCTTCTTGACCTGGGTGGGTTTGCGCCAATGCATCTCTTAACTCGTCCAACTGTGCAATTTATATTTTTCCACTTTCTCTATGTATTATATTTCACAATGAAAATGACTGAAAAAGCAAAAGGCAGACTATAAATAGCATGTCACCATTTGCGTATTTGCTAGCTAGATACATAAAGAAAGATCCTACCGGAAAGGGGCTCTGAGACCAGCGATGACCGGAGGCCATTTTCCCGTTACTCCTTCCCTCTAAGTTTTGTACCACGTACCTCAGCACCGATCAAAAACCGTTTTATTCCCGTTCGTCATTTCGAAGTTGACTTACCAAATCCCGGCGGCAATAAAAGCAGCGGTGGTGATGGGTATCAGGGTGGGATACCTGACGTCGTAATCTTCGATGCCCCGACACCACTCCAGGTAGAGGATGCAGTAACATGCGACCGACAGGCTGAGGACCAGCAGGGCGCCGCCAACGACAAACCAGCTGCAGAGACGAGAGCGACAGGAGGGCTGACGGCACTTAGCAGCACGCGCCGCAGGAAGACAGGGAGGCTTTAACACGTATGCGCAGCGCGCGCTCCGAAACCACCACGCAAAGCACGAGGGAGCTTACGGCCACGCATCCCTTTCACGATCAGGGGGAGACGGCAGCTTTCTGTCTCTTTCTGGAGCGCGACAGTCAGAAACAGGGCCCGTGAACCCCTCCAAGTCAAGGAGGGTTTCTGGGAATACTGACCATCAATTTGGAAGATGTCTCTCGCAGCAGGTTTCTGGGGAGACGCACTCATTTCGAGAAGAGCGCCAACCGTCCGAGGGCCAGTGGCTTTTTCTCACCTCTCATTCTACCCAAGAGCCAGCTCTGTGTGTGAAGGCAGCCTCCTCGCCCCTGCTGGTCAGGGGAGGAGGCCAGATCTGGGGATCGAAGCCCTTCTCCCGTCTCCCCATGTCCCCATTATCTTCCGCTTCTCCAAGGGGAGAAGACTGGTGTTCCACGTGGACCAAAGAGGGGTCCCGGGGGGCGGGGGGGGCTGGAACAGTCAAGTCGCACAGGCAGGGAGTGAGTGCGCTTCCCACCGTGGCAAGGTTCCAGATTCCTTTAAAGCATTTTATGACGCTGGGTTCTGGGATTAATGATGAGACGGGAGAGCGCAACCTTTCCTATGTGCGGGTCTGGTTTTGGATCTGAGCTCCGGCAGGACTAGCTTTGTGGCTCTGGGTAAATTACTTAACGTCACCGGCTTTGGAAACACTACCAGGACTCACAGAAGAGCCGTGAGAATCACACAGGTGCTCAGCAAAGTGCCTCCCACACAGTTAACGCGCAGCGGCAATCATCGCTATTCCACTGAAGTGATCCATGAAAAAAAGTACTTCCATGTTCCTCTTCAAAGAGGTCTTCACAGACCTCTCTTCCCCTCGAGTGTGCATTCTCAACAGGGGGGGGCCCCAAAGTGAAGAAATAATCTGACTCTTTCTGCATGTACAAAGCACAGATATTCACCCAGGATGTAAGGGGCAATTAGAAATAACATGTCTTTATTAGGCGCCTTAGGGGGTGCTAAGAAAGGCTGAGGAACACTGTTATAGTGACCTCCTTGCTTGGTCAGGATCCTTCTGCTCGTCCGTTCCCAACTTCGTATAGAATCCTAGCACGGCCACGGAGTCCCCACACGGTAGAGGAGAGAAACAGTTGAAGAACCTGCCCGAATCAAGACGCCACTGCAGGTCAGTGGCTCTCCACCCTGGGTGTCTATCAGAGTCACTGCGACAATCCCAAAGGAAGCTAACTTGCCCCCAGGCTCCCACGTTCTGGCTCCTTCTGGCTCAGTGGGTCTGAAGAAGAGCCTGAGCATCCGGGATGGCAATTTCCACTGTAATGTTAATCGGCGCCTCAGGTCACGTGTGCACAACCAGCAGTTTCCTAAAAATTGAGATTTTCAAAGCATCATGGTGTTTCACTTTAATGCTGACCTGTCTCTCCTGTCTTTGAACACACAGTCTTACCACCTTGCATCGATTTTTTTTTTTTTTTTAAGAGCGAGAGAGAGAGCCTATGCGAGCTAGGGCAGTGGTGCGTGGGGAAGGGAGAGCAGAGGGAATCTTAAGCAGGCTCCATGCTGAGCACAGAGCCCGACGCAGGACTCGATCTTAAGGACCTTGAGACCATGACCTGAGCCGGAAGAATTGGACACTCAACCGACTGAGCCATCCAGGTGCCCCTCACCTTGCACAGATTTAAAGAACCCTAAGGCCTTGAGCTTCTGAACTTGGGCTAACAGCGGCCAAGACATAAGCAATGACGTCAAGTATGGGAAGAAAAACCATATGCAAGAAAGCAGATCGCAGCCCGCGCTCCCTCTCAGGTACCACGCCGATCCTGTAGCTGCTCCAAACCCCACCCTCCACCCCCATCCCCGGCTTACGGAGGCCCCGAGCAGGAATCCAGCGCTACTCAAAGTCCTTAGCCTTTAAGTATCCATTCTTGTCTTTTTTCTCTAAGGGGACACTTTTTGAGGCCAGGCCTGGGACTTCTATTTCCTTCTCCTGCTCCAAGGCCTGGTTCCAGATTCCGCTGTGTGCTCCTAGGTGTTCCATTTACTCCTGCATGTGTGGCCTTTTATGTGTAACTAATTACCCCTTACCGCACCAATTCCTTAAACTGGGGAGAACACTTCCTATAAAGAGACAAAGAGGTAAATCCTGTGCATAAACTTAGACAGCACCCACCGCGTGACCAATTTATCTGTCCTGGCCCGGAAGGGACTGATGGGGGGCAAGAAATGTGCCTCATTAAAAAAAAAAAAAAAGAAATGTGCCTCATTCATCACCATCACCATAGTCGAACACATTTCAGGCTCTCATGACACATCTGAATAACGAAAAGAGAGCTGTCACGGGTAGTGTGCAGAGTTATCATTTTCTCTCTTCCCAGCCCAGGTTCTAAACCAACTGAGAGACACGAAGGAGTTAGGCTGAAAGGCTGATGAGGTCAACTGTCAGCTTTTTATTTATTTATTTTTTTTACCGATGGAGCTACGGGAAGATGGCTTTGGTGACCAGATGTACCTGCCAGGCTCTAAGGTGACGTGAAAACCTGGAGACCCTCGCATGTCGCGGCTGTCTCCGTAAATGATGGCAGAGAGCAGCAGACTGGAATCCGTGTTTCCCACGGGCAGCTGGCTCCCGAGAGAAAGAAGGTGCTGAGCGACACGTGTCTGGTTCTTCAACCCAAACTCAGGGAGGGAACAAGGATGGACAAAGGACAAGAAGATGGGAGTGTTTAAGGAAAGCTCCAGCTCGTGGGAATGAGGAAAGAGAGAACAAGCTTTTTCCCTCCACAGTTTAAAGGCCCACGTGCCTCCTTTCTCCTGACTGCATGCATCTCCTGCTTCTCCCCCCAGTGGTCACCGCCCTTCCTGGGGGCCTTTGAAGAGAACATAACATGGGATCAAACAGTCCTACCCACACCTTTCTAACCCTGCTGCTCCCTGTCAACAATTGTGCTCGCATCCTATGCAAACCACCCCCCCATGCCAGTGCCAATGCTCATCCACATCTCCCCCTCTTTGTTCTGCTATGGGGGGGCCCTCCAGAACACTGTCCAATGCTCAGCGAGGACTCGGGTCTGAGTCACAACCCTGCCCCCATGTCAGCTCCTGAGATTATACCGAAGAGATCCCAATCCTCCTGAATGACTGACAATTTGACATCAGCTCCCAACTCCTCCCTCGAGTGACGTCAACTCTAATTCAATCACTCCCTGTAGTTACCTTGTTGGCTGTTAACTACTCTCTGAAAACAAGCTCTGAGACCCAGTTCTGACCCACCACAGTCCTCACCCCCTCCTCCCAGTGCACTTTATCTTCAGCGAGACTGTCAGGAAGATTCTTTCTTCTTCCATCTTTTACAAATGGATTAGCTTCGTCTTAAATTCACTACCTTTGCCATCCCGCAACACACCTGCGCTGAAAGGCATACTGAAATACTTTCCAGGCTAATATTTCTGCTGTACATGTCCAAAGCACACATGCTCTTATTCACCTTTGTATCACCAGTACCTCTAACATGGTGCCCGGCAGAAAGTAAGAGCTTTCCAAACATTTGCAAAATTCAACCGACAAAACAGAACTTGAAAAATAAGATGACAGTGCTTAATTTAGGAAGCAATAAAGTTTTCTCACCTACTAGTGTGGAAGTTTTCTTTAACAGTTTTAAAGAAATCAACGTAGTAGGTCACTACAATGGATGCCAAAATCCAGAAACCAGAATGGATATTAAGTCTTGGAAGAGGTTTCTCCTTTTTTTCAACAGTTGTAGAGGTTTCTGCAAATAAGGAAGATTTTAACTTATCAGGTTACCATAAATTTTAAGAAAAAAGAACAGCTATTTTAAGTTAGGTAAAATAATTTCCTGGAGTTTTCCAAAACCCAGATTCTC
This sequence comes from Potos flavus, assembly GCA_028534135.1. NCBI lineage: Eukaryota > Metazoa > Chordata > Mammalia > Carnivora > Procyonidae > Potos > Potos flavus. Next base: position 5,858 of record JAPYYM010004343.1, read on the forward strand.
TCCAATTAGAGTACCAGTTTCTTCTATACGACCATGCAAATAGGCTTATACATGCAGAAGTAATTAATAGGAACCTGCTACAAAACATGTTCAATATAGGCAACTTTTTCCCTCTAAATGAATTTTAAAATCAAATTTACAATTATCATCGTCTTTTGGAAAGACACTATCTGGTAGTGTAGAATTTTAGTATTGTTTCATATATTACCTAGGAAAGCAGTTAGTCTTATTAAGAAAAATGCAGACAGCAGGCAAAAGAGCACAAAACGGACTTGTAATTTCCCCCAAAATACTACTTTTAACTACATATCTTAATTATTGCAAACAAACACAACCTTTTGAGGCAGCTCAAAAGTGGCCAGGGCACACTGGAGGTCTAGCCTTGGCACAGTACTGTCTAGACAGGTGGTGGACAAATCAAATTTCTTCCATTTGAGACCCAATCTGAAAGAAAAGGTGGCTGGGGTTGGGTCTGATGAGTTATTTCTAACAAGTTCCCCAGATGAGTGACATGCCCTCTCTCTCAGTTCTTGTGAGAACCACTGGCATACATCTGAGGTCCCCAACCTTTAGCAAACTATCAGAATCCCCAGGAGGCGTGGTCATAATACAAATTCTGGGAGATAGCCTCAAAATTTATAAATAAGCATGCCTGGCCATGATGTTTTCTGTTTATTTTTTTAAAAGGGTAATAAATGCCCGTCACTTACAACATGCAGGACAGAAAGATCTAAAATGAAATCTTTCTCCTATCCTTAACCCTAGTTTTTCAACCCGAAAGCAATTACCAATATGAACTTCTATGAATTCTTCCATTTTCTATGTATTTATAGGTGAACACATATCACACGTTACCAGGTTCGTACCCAAATGGTGGCATACCATACTTTGTTCTGTGCTTGCCTTTGAAAATCATCCACCCTGATAAAGAAAAAAGTCTGCCTGCTGTGTCATGTATGAATACATCCAAATGTATTTAACCAGCTCTCTGCTGAATTAGATGTTTTCAGCCGTTCGCTATTAGAAGCAATGCTGAGGTTAAACACTTTGTACAAACGTCCTCGGGTTGTGGTGCGAGTACGATTCTTTGGTAGATTCTTAGAAATACAACTGGATGGTTTCTCTTTTACTTTAGTGGATATTACCAAACAGGTGTTAAACCAGGTCTCCTGGGAATCCTGAAGCGCAGCTGGGATGAAGATGCGCGGGGCTACGCGATCACTAGGAATCTTTTATGAAGCTAAATACCCGACTTGCAAAACTATTTAGCAAGCCTTGAAAAGCGAAACCCGGTCCCTCCTGCCAGGGCAGGGCTGCGGGAGGCCCGCGGAGCCGGCCGTTTCCGGGCGCCTCGACCCCGGCCACCTCGGCGCGGCTCGGGGCGCGCCCGGGGGAGCGCCTCACCCGGCCCGGCGTAGCCCTCGCTTTCCAGCGGGGCCTCGGCGTCCGGCGGGAACAGGTATCGCCGCCGGAGCTGCTCCCGGGCCCGCGGAGCGTCCATCTTGGCACCGCCCGGAAGCGCGACGGAAGTGACGCAACCACAGGCACTTCCGCCATTGGATCCCCGACTGACGTGTGTGCTGCTGTGAGGGGAGGGGGATTATGCAGTCTTCGCGGTTTTAGTTGGTGAGACTCTAGGGTAGGGTTGGCTTCGTAACCTCCGGGTTCCAGGACGCAGACAAGATCTGAATTTCAAAATACTGACCCTGCCCCCGCCGAAGAGATCCCAAACGCATTCCGACCTACGGAAGCCCAGAAGGACCAAGTTTACCAATGCCGGCGAATGAGTGCCAGGCTCGGGTGCGCGGTTAAGCGGCGTGGCCTCTTTGCCTCGGCTCTTTGCGGCCCGAGCCTCCTCTGACTCCCCTGTGCCCAAAGCATCTTAGCACCCCGGCTTCTCCCCTGCTTTTCCTCTTCAGGAGTCGCCCATCTAGACTTGAAAGGGCAGAAGGCAGCCCGGGGAGGAGGAAAAGCCAGGCGGCGGGTCCCAGATACCCGCTGCCCAGCCTCGATTCTGGCCCTTCCTTGGATGGGCTTGGGCAAGAGATGAACCTCTCTGGGCCTGTATCCTCTTCGGCACCACCGGGGACACTCCTGCCTGTACCTTGGATCTGTTGTGGGGTTAAAGTGGGGAGCACCCGCGTGTGGTTCATGTTAGTTAGCCCCCTCCTGACTCGTGAGAAACTGCTCCCGCCAGGAGCGTGGGAGCCAAATTTGTACTTGCCCAGAGAACTGCAGGCTCCGATCAACCAAGGAAGACTGTGTCACGAATTCGCAAGCTTTTTTTCCATCCGTAGTCCCGTTTATTACTCTCCTACCCGGCCCTACGCATCAGGTGTTGAGAAATTTTGTGCTTAACCATTGAAATGTGATTACTGAGCGCCTGCTATTTGCTGGGAACTGTTAGACACTATGCTTGGCAATGGATTTAAAGATGAGTAAGACGTGAGGTTGCCCTTGAGGAGCTCCTGGACCAAAGATGACTGCAGAGAACTACTACAGCGTAGTGCAGTGTTTGTAAATGTACAGAAGCTTTTTTTATTAATTCAGTCAGCATTTTCTGAGCAGCCCTGTCCGCTAAAGTGCTGGGGACAGAGGTGAGTTAGAATCTGGTGGAGGAGTCGATTTCAATACAAGGTGGTAATAGAAACACCATATATAGGGTTATGGGGGCACCAAATAAAGGGCTGTGTGCTCTGCTGGGCGTGTGGGCAGCAGGGAGAGTGGCTTGAGGTGGATTGAATACATGGGTGGATAGCCTAGAAAGCAACCCAGGAAGTAAAATTTGAATTAATAAGCACTCTGGTATCTTCTGTATGTCATGAGTAGTTGCAGAAGAGACGTAATAAATATTCAAGAGAAGAATGCCAAGTTTCTGCTGGTTGGCTTCTCTCATTCCTTCAGCCCTTCTAGCAAACTCGTAGGAGCAAAGGATGTAACAGCTGGGCAGATCATATGGCCTTTCTACACAATACCTCCTTTTTGGTTTGGTTTCGTTTTTTCTTTTTCTTTTCAGACTCCTCAAGAACCAGGATTCATCGGTTCAAAGCCAACTGAGGTCTTTGCCTTCCCCTCTTTTCTCTCTTGTACAGGGTTAGAAGCCTTGTCAACAGGAAGGGAATTCCTATCAAATACAGTCTTCTGTTGATTGTCTCCTTGCAAAAAGGTCAGTGCTGGGTCTCCCTTGTAACTGAATATTCCCCAGAGCATCACAGCAACTCCAGGGTTTCCATATGTAGTATGTTCAGGTCAGATCCGGTTTCCCCTTTGATGGTTTCAGGGTCTTTGTATTTGGATCTGAAGTCCTTTTAGTCTTTTTCCCCTGATATTTTTAATGGCATTACTCGCACACCATAGTGATGATACTTAAAAGCAGGTTGGAAAAAGTCCAGTATTTAATGACTGCAGCTTCTTTGCTGGGCCAATTAAATAAGTTCTTAACTGTATGTTCTATGTAGCTTAATAGATAACCTGATATCAGATTGCTACCAACCAAGGGATTTCATTTTCAATGTCAATTACTTATGGGGAAAAAATGAAATCGACTATGACCTTTGCTGGCTCTCCTTAGCAACTTGGTTACATCCAATGTGTTTATAGAATCTTGAATCCTATCTCCACCACGATGGGTCCTTGGGCAAGGTATTTCATTGTTCTAAGTATCAGTTTCCTCATCTGTGACACAGTAGGTACCAGAGTGATGATAAATGTGTACCAATCGCTTAGCCTATTGCCTGGAATGTGATATGTGTTCAAGAAGATAGTTATTATTCTGTACTACTTACTAGTGAGCAGATCCTGCTCAGCTCCTAATCAGTTCTTCCCTTCTCCTTGGGCTCCAGAAGGGATTGTCATTGTGATTTTCCTTCTGCTTGCGCTCTCCCACCTGATTGTGGGCAACAACCATATCTTAGTAGCTCCCCAATGCCTTGCAAACACCCGACACGTAGCAGGAATTTCATTACCCGGTTTTCACCTTGACCCTTGGTCACAGTTAACTGGTCTTCAGTGTGGACACACATCCCTTCCTCTGAGAAGCGACTTTTCCTGCTCTCTGTAGTAGTCCTGCAGAGTTCCCATGAGACCCAGCCTGTCCTAGGGGAAGACACTGGACCTGCGCCAGACCTGACCGTCCCTGAGACTTGGGCTGGGGCTGTTGGGAAGACCTCCTTTGTTGGTATGGTAAGCTGCGAGGCCAGTGTGGTCTTAGGGCTGCCACCATGGAGACCCATGGAGGAAGCCTACCTAGGAAGGAAGCTCTGAGATGCAAGCCAAGCTTTGTTGGTAGCATCATTTCAATCCGGACTCCTGCCAAGCCCTGGTTAACCTAGGTAAGAACA
>JAPYYM010004344.1:0-10197 GCA_028534135.1 Potos flavus
TGATGGAGGCATAATATTCCATTGTATATATGGACCATATTTTCTTTATCCATTCGTCCGTTGAAGGGGATCTTGGCTCTTTCCACAGTTGGGCGATTGTGGCCATTGCTGCTATGAACATTGGGGTACATGTGGCCCTTCTTTTCACTACATCTGTATCTTTGGGGTAAATGTTCAGTAGTGCAATTGCAGGGTCATAGGGTAGCTCTATTTTGAATTTTCTGAGGTTCTTCTTTTTAAAGATCGTATTTGCTATTCCATTTTTTTCAGCATTTTTGTTTTTATTTATTTTCTTATTGTAGTGTAGTTGGCATACAACATTATATTAGTTTTAGGCATAAAACATAGTGATTCAGCATCTATCTATATATATATGTATCAGGAAGTGATCACCATGATGAATGCAGTTACCATCTGTCAACATCCAAAGCTGTTACATATTTACTCTTCTATTTTTTTTTCATATTTGCTATTCTAGAGCCTTTGAAGTTCCATGGGAAATTGAGAATCAGTTTGTCAATTTCTACAAACTAAAAGGATGCTTAGATTTTTATTGGAATTAAGTGGAATCTAAAGAGCAATTTGGGAGATAATTTCTGATCCATGAACATGGTCTGTGTCTCCATTTATTTAGGGCTCTTAGAATTTCTATGAACCATGTTTAATTTTCAGTTTTCAGATGTCTCACATCTTTTCTAAGACCCTTCCCTGAACATTCTACATTACCAATGCTGTTGTAAATGGTGTTTTTTTAAATTTCAAAATCCAATTGTTCAATGCTAGAATATGGAAATAATAATGGATCTCCTATGCTGATCTTTTATCCTGCAACCTCATCGAACTCATTTGTTAGTTCTAGAAGTTTTCTGATAGAGTCCGCAGGATTTTCTACATAGACGATCATGTCATTCGGGGACATAGACAGTTTCTTCCTTTCTGATCAGAATGCATTTTATTTCTCTTTTGTGCCTTTCTGCACTGGTTACGGCTCCAGTACACTGTTGAATAGAAGTGGCAGAGAAGGCATCCCATTCTTGCTCCTCAACTTAGGAGGAAAGCAACCAGTCTTTCCCTACCTAGTATGATATTTCTTCAGAGGTACATTTTATCAAGTTGAGCAATTTTTCTTTATTCACAGTTTGCTGGAAGATTTTATTAAGAGTAAATGTTAGATTTTGCTAAATGATTTTTTGGTATCTTTTGGGATTATCATGTAGTCTTTCTTTCTTAGCTGGTCAACATGACTTACATTAAACAAACCTTGCATTCTGGAATGATCCCTACTTAATTATGGTACATTACTATTTTTAATATTGTTCTTCTAGATTTGTTAAAATATTCTCCAAAATGTTTGCATCTATGCTCATTAGTGATATTTATCTCTAACTGTCTCTTCTTGTAACATGTCTGTCTGGTTTTGGTATCAGGATAACGCTGGTACCATGTAATGAGCTGAGAAATATTCTCTTCTTAAAATATTTGATAGACGCTTTCCCTAATGATATATGGAGTGTCAGGGAGCATATGAAAAGATGCTCAACATCATTAGTCATTAGGAAAATGCTAACACATACAAGCCAGGATGAAATGTCATTACACTGAGATTAGAAGAACTAAAATTTAAAAATAAAATTGACCATACTAAAACTTTGGCAAGGATCTAGAGCAAATGGAACTCTCATTTACTGCTATTAGAAATGTAAAATGTTACAACCACTTTGGAAACAAATGTGGCTGATTCTTCAAAAGTGTAATACAACTAACATATGATCCAGCCATTCTACTCCTGTATATATTTACCCAAGAGAGTTGAAAGCATACATTCCTACAAAAGGCTTGTACACAAATACTGATCCTTGCTCTTTTAAAATTGACAAAAGTTGGAAATAACTCAAACACCCATCAACAGGTGAATGGATAAACAAGCTGGTACATCCTTATAATGATATACTACTGAGCAATGACTAAATGGCCCTATTAATACACAACTTGGAATAATCTCAAAATGTCTATGTTGAGTGAAAGAACTCAGACAAAAGAAGTATGCATACCATTTATGATTCCATTTATGTAAAATTGTAGAAAATGCAAGTTAATCTAAAGTGGTAGAGTAACAGAGAGCAGAGGAGTAGGACAGAGGCTGGAAGTGTCAAGAGGGAGAGATTGCCAAGGGACATGAGGAATCCAGCAATGATAGATATGTTCATCTCTGGATTGTGGTCTTAGTTTTACAAGTGTAGCCATATGTCAAATCATGCCCTTCAAATATACACAGTACAACGGATGTCGACAATACCTTATAATATTGTTAAACATAAATAAATACTGTATGCAAAGATTTACTTTTGTATAATATGTATAATTCTTTGCTGACAAAATTTAATGAGCCCTTTTTGTAGATTTGGGAAAAAGAAAGTGCAAGGAAGAAAATGAAAATAATCCATCATTAAACTATTCCAAAATCATCACCTTTTAAAAAATCTACATACTTTCTTTTCTTTGGTTGCATATACATTTTCTAAAGATTTTATTAATTTGAGAGAGAGATCAGGGAGGGGCAGAGGGAGAAGGAGAAGCAGACTCCCCACTTAGCCGGGAGCCTGACACCTGGCTCCATCCCAGGACCCTGAGATCATGGCCTGAGCCAAAGTCAGATGCTTAACTCACTAAGCCACCCAGGCGCTCCTGTATATACATTTTTCCTATAAATTTCAGACTCTAAGGCACAGGCTGTTATGTAACGTACTCTTCTAACTTAATAAACTAAGCTAAGCATTTCACCACATCATTAAAATCTCCAACAATGCAGTTTTTAATGAGTTCATAATGGACTGCTATTTATTAAACCAGTGTCTTATTAGATCTAGAGGTTGTGTCTAATTTCTGCTTTTAAAAACACTGTAACAAATATCTTTATGTATATAATTTGAGACATCTCTAATTATTTTCTGGCATAATACTTAAAAACTTATTTTATGTTTAGAAAAAAATAATTTCGTAGTCAAAATATGTCAGGGTTTTTTTTTATCTCTTTTTTTGTCCATGGTACCAAGCTTCAGGAGGATTTATTTTTAACAGAATTTGCCCTTTTCCTTATTAAACATCAATGCATGCCCATTATTTTATATATTTTCAGTGTCACACACATATCCAGGAAAAATACAAAAATTCATAATAAAATAGTTGTCTTAGGTTCAGGTCGGATCATTGTACTACTTGAAAATCAAGATAGAGTGTTAGAAAAGTCAACTATTTTTAAAGAGCTGCTTATCATAGACCCGGATCCCAAGAAATAATTTCAATACTAGTTGTTGCTCTTATTACTATTTCTTTTTTAGTTAAAACACTCAAAAGGCTCACACTGCTAGCCTGTCTCTCGTTAAAGGTGTCTCCTGACCAGTGGACAGGGACAGTGACTGCAGTCCCTGAGCCAGCTGCGATTTTCTCAGGACTGGGAGGAAGCGCCAATTGGTCATTACAGAGCATGCGCAGAGACAGCGGTGAGGCCCAGAAATAAATTAGCGTCCAGGCCTCAGGCTGAGGCGCTGATTGTCTCGGGCTGTATCTTCTCGCTTGATCCCTGGGCCCCGACTTCACCTGGCTGGACGCTCAGATTCTCCTCAAGCGCAGCCCCTGCCTCCAGGGGGAGGGAGAGAAGCCACAGGGCCCCGCCCGCCTTGAAGAGCCACCTGCATCCTTGACTTAGTGCTTTTGTCTGATCCACCAAGAGGCAGAAGGAGGGAAGGGGTGCAGGAGACAGAAGGACAAGTAAGCCGGCTCTCACAGAGCCATCTGTTGCACCTGTTGCCATGCCCTGGCCTTCTAGAAGATGCCGTGAGTGCCATCAGAGAAGCCTGAGACGAGGGTACCTCGCGACCCCCTCCTCCACGATGCAGCACACACAGTGGGTCCTCCTAGTGACCCGGCCTCCTTGGCTGCCCGTCCCTGTCCACACAAGGCTGCCCACCAGGGCGCCCGGTGATCTAAGGGCCTTCACCAACCGCCTCTACCCTTCTGAAACGTACTCGCCAAAACCTGGGCTGTAAGCAGCCGTGGTCTTGTGCGTGGGGGTGCATCTGAATAGTCTGAGCGGTGACCAGAAATTATTTCAGTGCCCATTTGTGCATGCTCTACAGGCTGATTTACACCTGATCCCTGCAGCTGATGGTCTGTGATGGAAGGCAGGAAGCACTGAGGGGACGGCCCGGAAGATTCTTTACGGGGTAAAATGAGAGCAATTGTCCAAAGCTAAGCCCAGGGTGACGTAAGACAGCTGCTCGGCTTCCTCGTCCCGGGAGTGGGGAATGAAGTTGAGTGCCGATTTGGGGAGGGTCCCGGATGGGACCCTGTGGGGGTTCAAGGTGGGTGCTCCCAGCCTTCAGTGCAGTAGAGAATGTCCTTGGGGGAATCAACACACCAGCCCAGAGGGTTATCTGTCAAGGCCGTGTCTTCGTAGCTGGAGAGCACATGCCCCGCTTGCTGGTTTGCAGTACACAGAGAAGGAGGAAGGAGGACTTCTGCATTTTCTCCCGCCAGGGCTCAGGATGTCTTCGGAGGACAGCTTCCAGATACAGCTGCTTGGCTTATGGTGGATGTGAATTTCTCCGAGGAATGGTCACTTTTCTGATGTTGGTGCAGGGATGTGCATGTACATTTGCCGTCGCCTGCAGTCCCGCGTGGGTATAGACACAGGCTGCCGTGTGCAATTAGGCAAAAGAAAATAAGCCCGCTTCGCCCCTTCCTTGCAAGCTGTGTGTTTACCCTTTGTATGAAGCACTCAAAAGGGCTGTGATTTTTTTTTCTTTTTGAAAATAAAGATTTGTGATTTTTTTTTTCTTTTTTTCTTTTTGGATCATTCTGCTCTGGTTGAACTCATTTAACAACTTTATCTGAATCTTTTATTGAAGGTGAATTAGACTGGATACTTATCCAACTGTAATAGCCCTGAATCAGGTTTTTCTAAATTTACACTTGAAAAGATGTACGGAAATTCCTGGCAGCTCTGTAGAGGGTTTCCATTGCATAAACCATGCAATTAAAACAGGACCTAATTTGAGAGGAAACCCAGGGACAGCAGTAGAGAAGGACCTTATGTCTAAAAAGACAAAAGGAAAGAGGTAGTGGGTAATTTAAACACAGCAAACTTCCCAGCTCCCGGATAGACTTTAATGGGATAAAGTAGGTCAATGCTGCCCTTGGGTCTGTAGGCTCGGCTCCCACCCACTCCCTAGGGACCCTGTTTCTCGTGCTCAGGCAAATGCAGCTTGAATTGTTCAGGTCTGAACTGGAGCACACGGGCCGACGGTCAGTGCCCAGATCTCCAGTACTTGACCTGGACGGCTGCTGCAACATTCAGCCCAGCACGGCTGGCACAGTGACAACGACCAAACCGAAACAGACCCGACGTAGGTGCCGTCCATCACTACCAGCGGCTGGGAAGTTGGTCAGTATCAGTCCCTGCCCGGGTCCCCCCACCAGCCACAGCTTAAACCCCCTGGGTCAGTCCTGTCTGGGGGGGGGGGGCATACATCTGCAGCCTTTCCTCAGTTTCCCTTCAGACCCTGGAGAGCTCAGACTTGATTGTCTGCACATGAAATTTATCACAGGAGAGGCAAGGGAGTGACAGCATCCTCTTTCCTTAAGTTTTGCCTGGTTTCCCAGCCTAGCACTCTGGTCCTGGAGATTTGAGAGTCTACGTTTAATGGCCTGCCTTTCTGTGGCCCAGAACCCCTCCAGACGCCCTGGACCTGGGACAATTCCCCAGCACCTATGAGCAGATCGAGTGTTTCCACCCTCCTGGCCCGATTCCCAGCTTGAATCCTTGCCAGCAATAGTTCTTCATGGGAGCCCTGGCTTCCGAGTCGGACCTCCTGGGACCAGCCAGGAAAGCCTCACCATCACTTCCGCCACATCTATGGCTTCCGCTTCCCTGGAACGCCCTGCAGAGGAAGCCTCCAGCCCACGCACTCCACCCCTGCCATCCCCGGCCGCCCCATGCACTGGCCTCGCCGAGGACCGAAGGGCCTTGCTTCCGGTGCCAGTGGGCACCTGGCCGTCGTTGTACCTGCATGAAAGGATGTAACCCCAGGACATCCAGGGGACATGAATAAATGCAGCTTTGGGAACAGCGAGCCAGGCTTTGCTGTCGTCAGATTAGAGATAAGTCACTAGAGGAAATCAGTCTCGTGGGAAGAGCGTTTGCTGGTATGCTGATAGAAGGCTTGGGGGACCTATCCTGTTTCTCCCTCCCATGTGGGAAGGGTTGCACAAATAAAACTGCTTGTCACTTAAAATGCCATTGGACGAGCCTCCAGTTAGAAACGACGCGGGAGCCCCAGAGTCAGCCAAGGAGCAGTGGATATTTGCGGGGGCACCTGCTCTGGGCACCGTCTCCTCCCTTGGCTTCCCCAGCATTGCTCTCTTGCTTTCAACCTCACTTTCTCCCTTTTTTGGCTCCTTTTCCTCTCTCCACGCTCCAATGTCATCTTCTTCTACTTTGTGAGTTTGACCAGCTTTTCCGTCTACACTCTAATAAGAAGCGCCCATTCCTACAGCCTGGGAGCCTTCCTTGCTCTAGCGAAGATTCGAGGCTCCCCTGTGAATATTCCCCCGACATCGCAGACACCAGATCCAGTCTCTGTCACCCTGCAACCCGCTGCTCTTCTCCCCATCAGGCCAGCGGCCGCCACTTCCATCCAAGTGCACCCCTGCCTCCTCTTCTCTCACGTGGGGTCTCTTACAAGCCCGGATACCTCTCCCTGCAAGCTGGCCTCCCTGGGTCTCCTCCCCATTGCCAGGCCTTGGGTCCGATGCTCATAACATGTCACTTTCATTACCACGCTGGCCTTAAGTTGATCCCCAACCTCGACTCCCATGCTCTAAACTCCCACCGGAGTTATCTTCCCGAAACGTGAACTCAAAACTCCCCCGAAAACCCCCTTCCCATTCTTCAGAATGAAATGCTCACTCAAACATGGACGCGACCTTAGAAACCCTTCACGGGGCCCCGGGATTCCCCTCCAAGTCTCCAACTGGACAATGCTTTTTTCTAAATTAAGTAAACCTTTTATTTTAGAATAACTATAGAATCCCCGGAAAGTTGTGAAAATGCTGTGGGTACAGTCCTCACCCGCTGTGCCCATTGCATCTTATATTGCCAAGCACTTTGGGAAAAAACAGAATCAACATGGGGACGTTATCATTAACTAGACTTCGGGCTTCATTGGGACTTCTAACTTCTGCCCCTTTCTGGTCCAGGCTCCCCTCCAGGCTCCCACTGACCTGCCATGTCCCTTCTCCTCCTTGTGGTTCGTGACCAGGGTCACTCTCTAACTCACCCCTTTGGCCCTCCTTCCTCTTAACTCTGAACTCAGGCAGGAAAGCAGGGGTGGGAAGCTTAGTATTCCCACCGGAGCTCAATCGTCTTTCTGGACTCAGTGGTTCTACTTTTAGGAGTTGTCTTAGGGAGACGGGAGGAGCTGAGTTAGAAAATGCCTATTCAAGACTGCCTCCTCCCAGGGTCATTTATAACATGGGAAAGGTGGGGGCATCTCTCGTCCTTCACACCACACATTCAGCAAATCACTGAATCCCGGAGACTGTGCCCTTATCTCTTGTCTGCCGCTCTTTCTGCTTGTGGCCACCCTAAGCCTCCCTATCCTTATCCCTTCCCCGTTTCCTGTGGGATCCCTGAGTCCATTTCCCCCTTCTAATCCATGCTGTTCCTTGCAGGCACAGGGACGTTCCTGGATGCATTCTAGTTACCCACTGCCCTGCGGCACACCTTCCAGTCTCCCCATTGTCTAAACACGACAGGGTCAAAACCCTTGGACATGGCTGGCATAGCCCGCCCTGACCCAGCCACAGGGCAAGACAGGGCAGAGATATTTTTCCAAAAATTATTAAAAAAGAGTTAATATGACCTCCTTGGGGGGTAATAGAAGTTGTTTTTAACTTAGTCACCTTTTAAATGTTTTTATCGAAGTGTAATTAACATTCAATGTTACAGTAGTTTCAGGGGCACAATAGAGTGATTCACATTTCTCGGGGCTCATCGCCACTCCCTTCGCCCATCGCCTCTGGCTTCATCACATTTTAAGAGTAAAAACAAACACCCAGGCCTTAGCAGCTACTGAGTTGGAGCCCAAACTCCAAGAGGTCATTACAGAAAACATGTGGTGGCTGTTTCACTTGCAAAATTTGACACTTGGAGGAAGCGGCTCAGGTTTCGACCTCTCGGATGGGCTGGGTGCCCTGAGTCCCCTGACGCGTCTCTCCGCCCATCCGCTCATGTGATAAAGTGGGGGGCACAGCCACCCTTCCTGGTCAGTGCCTCTAAGTTTTGCTTCATTCTGTCCACTTGTTTCTGCTTCCGAGGGGTTTCCGGGACGGCCAGTCATTGCCTGCAGCGCCCTGAGCCTCGTTCCCACCCACTAGCTCCCCCCTGGACTTCTCGCTCCGTCTGCTGCCCTTGGAAAAGCCCCCCACCCGGAAGGCGATGCCCCTGGCTCGTGTCGGCCCCCCGACAGCCTGCCGGGGACACAGGCCAGCGGTCACCAGGGCCCCGAGGGAACGGACAGAGGGGCTCCGTCTTCTTCCCCAGAACTAGCCTGCGGTCTACTCCGTCGGATCGAGGGCCAGCAGTGCCTGGAAAGGAGATGCCATACAGAAAGGCGACAAGAACACGGTGGGGTGGACTTCTGGGTCTGGGAAAAGCCCATCCCAGCCCGGACAGGGTCGCCGATGGCAGCACCATCTGTGCCTCGATGGCACCTGGCAGCTGCGAACGGCAAAGGGGCAACCAGCCGCGTGGGGCTCCTCACATTTACAGTAGAGAAAATGAAATAAAATTTAAAATACAGTTCCATACAAGTTTTTTATCGCTGCTGTGACAAATTACCCCAAACTCAGTGGACAACACAGCACAAATGTACGAACATGTGATTCTGGAGGCCAGAGGTCAGCCCGGATCCCTCTGCGCGGCTGGGCTTTCCAGAGGTTCTGGGAGAGAATCCCTTCCCGGCCTCTCCGAGCTTCTGGAGGTGCCCACGTGCCGGGGCTCGTGGCCCGTGGCCCCTGGATCCCGAAAGCCCCCGATGGCCGGTGGAGGCCCTCTCGCCCCGCCGCGCTCCGACAGCCTCCCTGTCCCCCTCGCACGTGACGGGACCCTCGTGATTGCGTCGGGCCCACCTGGAAAAGCCGGCACCGTCTGCCACGATGAGGTCAGTCCATTAACAGCCTTATTCCATCGGTCTTTACCCCAGGCAGGTGCCTCTCCGGGGAGGTCACGACGCTGCCTGCCACGCGCTCTCGGCCACGGGCCACACCTCGGCTGCTCAAAGCCACACGCGGCGGGCGGCTTCCAGGCCGACCGGAGCAGAGGTGGGCCGCCCAGGACGCAGAAAGCGCTAATGGACAGCGTGGCCCCATCCAGGATCTCTGATGGCAGCTCGCACAGAAGCACCCGGGCGAGCAGAGTCTGCCCGCTCAGGGGGGCCCAGGAGCACAGGAAGAGGGGAGCAAGGCCGAGGTGGAGGAGACGCCTGCGAGGGCTGGGCACGGAGCACCGCCCTCAGCCCCTCGGCCAGCTCCCTGCCCGGCCCTTTGTCCCAGTGACGGAGACTGTCCTCGACCAGACTCCTCTGAGCCCTCTTCTCATGGAAACCCCCAGCCTGATGCCCATCCTGCTCCTGCCCGAGTCTACAAACCCCTCAGGTGCCTTCTGCTCTTGGCCCTTTACTGATATCCTGTGAAACTGAAGCTGATATGCCAATTATCCATTGTCTTTTGCTGAATAAAGTTCATTTTCTTTCTTCTTTATGAATCTGTCATTTACACTTCTGTAGTTCTAGTTCTTATGGAAAAAGCCTCAAATAACCACATTCAGTAGCTCTTACCTTATATCTGGTCTCCAACTGATATTTTTAAAAATGTGGATCAATGTTGTTACCTTTAAAAAAGCAAAGAGAGCTGGTGTATTCAGGATTTTTCCATTTTTCTGAGTGAGGCTTGGGTGGCTATGTATTTTCCCCTCAGGACCGACCGCCTTTGCCGTGTCCCATGGGTTTTGGACCGATGTGTCTTCATTCTCATTGGTTTCCATGAATTGTTTAAGTTCTTCTTTGATTTCCTGGTTGATCCAAACATTCTTGAGCAGGTTGGTCTTTAGCCTCCAAGTGTTTGAATTCCTTCCAAACT
>JAPYYM010004345.1:0-10197 GCA_028534135.1 Potos flavus
GAGCAGTACTTTTTCGAAGCACTGACTTTGAGGTTTTACATTAAGACCGTCATTAGCGGCCTTAACCTTACAGATTCATCTTTTATGCTAACAGAGCACCCCGAACTTAGCACCTTCAAATAACAAAAATTTATTATCTCACCATTTCCGTGGGTTAGGGGTCCAGGTCCAGCTGGGTTCCCTGCTCGGGGTCTCACAGGCTGAAATCAAGGTGTTGGCTGGGGCTGTGGGGTCACCTGAGGTCAGGTCCTCTCCCAAGCTCACTGGTTGTTGGCGGGGTTGGGCTCCTTGTGTGGATAGGACTGGTATCATCTCCTCGGCGCCCAGAGGCCACCTGCCTCTGTCACATAGGCCCTCCCCAGCCGGACAGTTTGCTTCTGCAAGACCAATGGGAGTGCATCTCTACTGCTTCAAATCTCCCTGACTTCTTCAATCTCTGACCTCTAGATCCTCTTGTAAGGGGCTCCTCTGATTAGGTCAGGCCCACCCAGAATACTCTCCTCGTGGTTAACTTAAAGTCAGCTGATGAGGACATTAATTACATCTGCAAAAACCCCTTCACCTTTGTCACATAACATAACCCGACCATGGGAATAACCCAGCCATGATAGTGGCAGTTACCGCCCACGTACAACAGGAAGGAATTATATGGGTAGGTTTATCAGAGGAAGACAATCTTGGGCACCATCTTAAAATCCTTCCTACACTATAGCTGGTGAAATCATCTTTCTACTCACTTAGAAAAGCTGCGTTGAAGAGACATATGTTCCAGATACTGCCTCAGGCACTGGAGATAAAGTAGAAAACAGGACGGGCCGGGTGGGGCTTGCAGGCTGCTGGAAGAGATAGATATTCGAGTGGATCCTGACATGTGCCACGAAGGGGAAAGGTCTTAAGAGAGAACCTGGGAGCCCCGACCTCATCTAGGCTAGTGGTCAAGAAGGTTTTCTCAAGGAAGTAATATTTAGTAGAACCTTTACTGAAGAGCAGATTAACAAAATGTAACTTGATGACTAAGAATGTTTTAAGAAAATATGTCCCAGACAGACCATCCTACACCATCTGTTTTCTGTAACTCTCAACATCTGGTGTTTATAGTTCAACACTGGGTCACAAAGTAAAGGCTAGGATCCTTTAGTGACGTGCAATGTAAGGAAATGAAGACCGTCCTTACAAAGGATAGCTAGAATTTATTTGGTGCCTGCTGTATACAAAACTCCATATAAATTCTTTAGATGAATTACCTGGCAATAAAACTGTAAATAGGTGCAATTATTGTTCCAACGTCATAGATGAGGAGACTAAGGTTTATTGGAGACGTTGATGAATTTGCCCAGGAGAGAGAGCTAAGTGGTAGAGCTCGACAAAAGCCCTCAGGGAGAAGGCAGCATTCACAGCTTCCAGCATTGCGATATAAATTTTTTTGTGTAAAGTTCTAATAACCCTAGAAGGAAAGTTTACACAAGATAGATCATACATCAATGTATGAGGAGTCAGATGGGGATTTACACCATAAGTGCTGTAAAAGCCCTTTGATCTGATATAAGCAAGACACATTAATGGAAATAATCAAATAAAGCAAGGAGTCACTAATGTTTACAGCAACCAATAGATGTACTTTAAGGTATGTTTAAGGTACATTACATTTTAACTTATACAAATAGAGATTGATTCTCTATTCATTCTTTAATTAATTAATTAATTAATTAATAACATGATCTCATTTCTTTAAGTTTTGGGTGAAGAGATCTCTATGTCGTCAGTTTCGTGACTGTTTCCATCGTGGATCACCTGCCATTTCCAGCTTAGGCTTCCTGAGAGTGGAGTAGAGCATGCCGCCGTTTGCCAACAATCTCTTTGCTGGATTTTTTTTCTTAAATCTGTTCGTCTTGATTTTCGCCACATGAATCATTTTGCTCAATGGTCTTGGCCCAAACCTAGCCAAACCTACTTTTTTTTTTTTTTTAAGATTTATTTATTTGACACAGAGAGAGAGAGAGAGAGAACAAGCAGGCAGAGGGAGAGGGAGAAGCAGGCTCCCCGCTGAGCAGAGAGCCCGATGCGGGGCTCGATCCCAAGACCCTGGGATCATGACCTGAGCTGAAGGCAGACACTTAACAACTAGGCCACCCAGGTGCCCCCAAACCCGCTTTTTTTTAGCTTACCTTTGAGAAAGCTTTTCCAAAGAAATCCCATTAATGTCATGGAAACAGCTTTCTTTGGCACTCATATTTCATTGGTTTACATAATGAATTAAATCGCATCACCATGACAAGTGTAATTGTCACAAACAAGGTGGAAACAAGCATGACTGACTTCTGCTGAGCAGCGCCTCCGGTGGCTGCTGCCCAAGCACTTGGGCTGCTAGAAGGAAGCTGGCCAGGGGGAGTGTTGGGCACCGTGAAAGCCAGCAAGGCGGTTGCTTTGCAGAAGGAATGGAGAGTGTTGGCGAATCTGGGACATCCATTAGGATGAAAAGATCAAGCAAATGTCCACTCTACCCTTGCTGTTCAGGAGGAGCCTTTGGGGGTCCGACCCAGGTTGCGGATGGGTGGATGTCTTGGCTGTTACCCTCACCGATAGGAAACCTGAGCACGAATGCCCTCCATACTCAGGACAACAGTGCCTTGTTCCTAAGGACTTAGTAATTTGGGTGTCATCGCTTACATGTGTCCCCTTCCCTAGACCTCTGCCATCAGCGGGACTTGCCAAAAACTGGCCCTGAGATTTAATATTGTCAAGTAGTGACGATGTTCCACCCAAGTTAGCTCTCACCGTGATTGCTGGTTATGTTGTTTTGACTTAGAAGAGTCGAGATGGCAATCATGAGACACATATTCAACTCCAAAAATGTTTACTGAGCAGTTACGTTGTTATTGGAGCCGGAAGAGACTCAAAGATTCCTCCAGGGGCTCACAAGGGACTTACATTGGTTGGAATTTGAAGAGCTCTATCAAGGTGGGAACCACTGTCCACGCGGACAGTCAGATCAGTGAGGAACGAAACAAGATCCTCAAGGCTTATCTGGTAGCAACATGAATGCTCGTTTCCCCTCCCCTGGTAGCCTGCCTACCTCACTCCATCCTCTCTCTTCAACCTGGAAAACAGAAAGATTCCAGGAGGGTACGTGCTTTCAAGCTCGCTCCCAAATTATGCTTAATATCGTTAGCACCATATCCTGCCTTCTTAGATGGTTTACGGACAAGTGTGTGTTGTCTACACGAGCTGTGAGTCTCTGACACGAAAATCTATCCTCATCAGAAGTGTTTCTGTACCTCCCCTCTGCCGAAAAGGGTGCCATTACCAAGTGTTTTGGGCAAGGAAGAGCGGTCCAAGATGACTGTGGAAGTTTGTCCTCATTCCTCTCTAACTCAGGAGGCAAGACGTACACCCCCAGCCTATTCAAAGCCGAACCCTGTAGCAGCACAAGAAGCTAAATTCTCCAGCTGCAGAGGCAGGAAATCACAAGGGACTGCAAGGGGGAGGGAAGGCTGTCAGCAAGACGGGGGCTTGAACTGAACATGTGAGTTCTGTGGAAGAAACGGTCATTCACGGCACTTGTTAAAGACCAGCCAGGCAGACTTTGTTCAGGGAGACTGCTGTGAGGTATACTTGTGGGGACCCCCCTCAGTGGGGGGTTGCGGTAAGGGAGAGAGACTGGGCTCAACTTCAAGTACAAATGAGAGTGGAAATTTACAGCCAAGGGATGGCGGGGAAGGAGTAGGGTCGCTGGGTGGAAAATCACGGACAGGAGATGAGGGCGGTCTGGCTAGATGGACCAAACAGGACTTTTGCTGAAGGCACACTGGGATGGGCGGGTATGACCTGGGGTATGCCAGAGAGGGAAGACGTTGACTGTGTATCAAGAGTGATCAATTATTGAGGGGACTCTGGCTGAACTGACGTAGCAGGATTGGGCTCTTAGAGGACATGCCCGAGGACAGGGCTAGTGGGGCTCAGCGGACTCTCGTCTGAGAGAGACTGTCGGTTCCTAGGGCTGCTGGGACAGAGTACCACAGATGGGGGGCTTCAACAACAGAGATGCATTGTCTCACAGTTCGGAGGCCGGAAGTCCAAAATCAAGGCGTGGGCCAGGCTGGTTCCCTCTGAGGCCATGAGGGAGAGTCTGTTCCAGACTTTTCTTCTCGGCTTATTGATGGCCATCTGCTTCCTGTGTCCTCACTTTGTCTTCTCTCTCTCTGCATGTCTTTGTGTCCACACTCCCCCTTTCTCCGTAAGGACCCCAGTCCTACTAGGTGAGGGCCATGCTAATGACCGTAATCTAACTTGATCATCTCTCGAGAGACCCCTTCTCCAAATAAGGTCGCAGTCAGAGGTTCTGGGGTTGGGGTTTCCACATGTGGATCCTGAGGGGACTCGGTAGGGCGCCCTCTCCCGTCAGCGCTGACCGTGGGCCCAGCCGGAGCGGGGGTCGTGTCGGGCAGCGTGGGCTTCGACCGAGCGCCCGGTCGAAGCCCCATCTCTGTGACTAAATGCACGGCTTCTCCAGTTCCAGGTCCTCCCGCGGGAGTGAAGGCAGCCGCGGCCTCGGCCTCCATGGTGTTCGTGTCCTGGCTCCCCCCGCTGAAGCTCAACGGCATCATCCGAAAGTACACTGTGTTCTGCTCCCACCCCTACCCCACAGTAAGTTGGTAAATAACCACGTGCCCTTCAAGCACTTTCCAGAAACAAGCTGCAAGGCCTCACTGGGGACAGTTTCCTTCCTTTGTTTCCCACCTACTTGGGTCTTTCCAGCGGTTGTATTTTTTCTCCCGTTGTCTCCACCGCCAAGCAACATCCTCATTTGTGCCTCATTTGAAAATACCCATCTGAATCATTGTAAGGGACATAATTGTCTAGAATTATTGTTTATTTGGTGACTTCCCACAAAACCGCCAGCCGGCTTCTCAAAATCAAAACCCAAGAGGTCTTAATTGTGCCTTAATTGATAGTCAGTGGACAACACCTATTGATTTTGCTGTTGGACTCGTCATTATGTGCACTCCGGGCCCTCCCTGTCTCCCCCCTTCCCTCCGCCCTCCCTCCTGCACTCCCACCTCCCACCCTTTCCTCCTGCAGGGCCCCATCCCCCACTGAGGGAGAGCAGGAAAGTCCCTCTCGTGCCAGGCCGTGGGGGCCTCTGTGGAGGATCTGTGACCCTGACAATTACGTGGTCCGCCTCGTGCATTGTGACAGAATTAAAAGTTAGGGTAATTAATACTTCCCAGTGCTGTATTTATTTTCATTAATATTATTACTACCAAGTCATAATTACAGAGCTAAGCGGTTTCTCAGACCAGATACAAAAGCAGATCCAAATGGGAAATTTTAGAGAAAAGAAAGCCAAAGTGGGACAAAAAGATTCATGATATCTGCATGGGAATAGGTAAGGCATTTCCGGAGGTAGGCACCGTGGCTGGCCCCTCCCCCGCTGGGCCACAGAACTTGACACGCGTAGTCAGTCAGGAAGTATTTGTGGAATGAATACGCAAACTGATTCTGTTTTTTATTGTGGTAAAATACCTTCACATAAGATGTGCCGTCTTAATTATTTCTGAGTGTCCAGGTCCGTGCCGTTAAGGACGGTCACACCTTCAGGCGACCGTCCCCACCGTCCACCTCCAGAACATTCTTATCTTCCCAAACTGAAACTCATGCCGTCTCCTTCAGCACCGTCAGCCACCGCTCTGCATTCCGCCTCTGTGAACCCGACTGCTCTCAGGGTCTCACAGAAGTGGAACCCCACCGCCTCTGTCTCTCTGCAACCGGCTCACCTCGCTGAGCCTCGTGTCCCCAAGGGTCATCGCACTGTAGCAGATGTCAGGATTGCCTCCCTTTTTAAGGCTGACTCATATTCTCGAACTAATTTATTAATTAATTCTCTAATTAAAGGGATACATTTTCCAAGGTCTGGGGTCTGTAGGGAACCCCCAGGCCTTGGAGCACCCCAGACAGGGAGTGTGATTAGCGGTGGAGAGACGAGGGAGAGTATGTGCTCCGCTCGCTGAGGTCCATGTCTCTGCTGGAGAACGGTCATCCACAGCAGCCCCTGTGGAGCAGAAGTAAAGATTTACACGTAAATGGTCAGACACGGGCTCCAGAACTTTCTTGCGGGTTCCTTCTTTGGTTCCAAACATGCTGTTAATTCCCACCTGCCACGTGCTACCCTCAGTGCAGAGACGCGCCCTGAGCAGTGCGAGGAGGAAGCGCCTGGAAATCGTGGTCGCTACTGCAAGAGGCGGTTCATGGAGGACCCCTGCATAGACCCTGATTGTCTCCTCAGCCCCAACACAGCACCACTCTGCCAAAGAGAGACAAAACCATTGCTAGAGTAAAGCATACCTGCATTCCACGTGAACTTAAAATGCTTCTTTATCTCTATTCGCTCACTCATCCATCTATTTGCTGTAGGACTCACATTTGCTGTTCTGACTCCAGCAGCCTAGGAAGAGACTGGCAGGGTACCCTAAACGCCAGCAGCACCCCCCCATCTGCTCTTTATCTCTAAGCTAAAAACCACAGCCCAGCTCATTTGCAGTTGGTCCAACAGACTGATGCGTGGGGGAGACAGTCCCATGTGTGGATGCCGGGGGCCGGGTTAGTCCCCGTCCTCCAGCCACTGAATTCCTCACCGTAGGAGAGCAAGAGGCCATGGTCAAACCATCCGAGGGATGGAGAAGAAAGGGATTTCCACGCTCCCTCTAAGCACAGAACAATGGAGATCGACCACCCAGGACCTTCCCAACAAGACCCTTCCAAAAACGACCATCCTAAGATCCAACTAACCAGAAAAGATGGGAATGAGCAACCAGATTTCTCACCTAATGTCTGACTGCCATGAGCTAGGTGTGTCTACTGCTTTTGACGTCTATTAAAAAGCACTATGGATCCAGAAATAGGATCGTTACGAGGTGCCTGTGGTCTTTCAGGCAGCAGCATGTAAGTTTTGCAAGGAAGGTCCAGAATCCTGGAGCGGTCCTTAGTAACGTGAAGTGAGCCAGGATCAGGCTATTCCATATCTCGAGCCACATAGGCTGTTCATCTACTTCAAACCTTGCTTAAGACCGCAAGGCCCAGATTTTTTTAATAGACTTTATTGTTAAGCCCTTTTCGGGTGACAGAAAAGCTGATTGGGAGGTACAGGATTTCCCATACAAAACCTATTTTTATTTTTTTATTTTATTTTTTAAAAGATTTTATTTATTTATCTGACAGAGAGAGAGAGATCACAAGTAGGCAGAGAGGCAGGCAGAGGGAGAAGGGGAAGCAGGCTCCCTGCTGAGCAGAGAGCCCGATGCGGGGCTCGATCCCAGGACCCTGAGATCATGACCTGAGCTGAAGGCAGAGGCTTAACCCACTGAGCCACCCAGGTGCCCCGAAACCTATTTTTAAAATAAAATAATACCTTTCTAAGTAAAGAGCAGAGAGGACGAATGCATTTCTCTTCGGATAGAAACGCTTGAGAATACCACCCATTAGTTTGTTTTTTGTTTTTTCCAATGGAATTAGAAAGAGAGTATAAATTACTGGCAAGAGGCACTTTGTTTCCCTCCCGACCTTCTGTAATTTGACTTGAAGTCCAAAGACTAGATGCCGTCACCCCTTGTGACGCTTTGACGTGTCCGCTATGTGGCCACATAAACACCAGAGGGCAGTGTGAGCTCTGTAGATTTCTCTCGTTCCTCTCTCCGACTTTCTTTTCTTTGAAATGATCCCCTAGTTGAATGTAGAACATGGGAAGATAAATGAGGACACTGCACGCTCTGTAATTTGTTGCTCTGCAAGGGACTCCCTCAGCTAACCTCCTCGCGGATACAAATTTCCTCTAAAGACCCCCAGTGAAAGGATCTGTGATAAGCCCCAGGCTCTTCTCCATAATGCGTAAAGCCCATTGTCGAATCACAGGCACTGGTACTGTATTCTCTCCGGTCGGCTTAGTCAAAGATACCCAGATTTGAAATTGCATACACGGCCAGACGAGAAGCTGCAAGTTCATCTCAAGTCTGGCCGTGCTGGGACTCTCACCGTGAGGGACCAGCAGGTGCGCCCGAGACATCGACCTTCCCAGGCAGAGATTCGAGCCGCAAAATCTGGAGATGCATTTGATTCAGGAACTCATCCGTATAATTTTGGAGCCATGGCTATTAGTTTTCTTTCATATATGATGGTTGGAACCATCAATTCACACACTTATAAGATCCCAGAGAGAAAGGAACGAGGCTCCTCCCTGCGTGAAAATAGCCCACGGGAAATGCCGTGCGTTCGCTAAGCACGAGGATAGAGAAAGTGTCTCTTTTACGGCGCTAAGCGGATGAAACAGTGAAACTACGCAGCACAGACTTCTCAGCGCTGAAGAACAAAATCCGAAGGCCTGACATAATGATATCAACGAGCTGTGCCCCACATCGGTTACTCCGGTTTCGGATGACGATGTGATCTAGTCCCTGCACGGGACAGGTATCAGTCGACGGTGCTGAATGAGCAAAGGAGAATGTTCCAGGACTCTTCTTATCCAGAAGACGACTTCCAGCAACTAAACTCCCCACAGGGTAGCCCACAACTTAGAAGTAAGCAAGTCTTCAGGCAGGCAAGGAAAGTAACTTCCGCCAGGTCTGGGTAACTTTCGAGCCGAGGTAGCAGGTGTGCATTTAATAAATCCCCGGGGCCTGCATTTAATAAATCATGGGGCTGAGGACAAGGGAGAGTGGCTACAGAAACCCAGAATTATTGAGTACTCTCAAGCCAAATTAAGAGTGCCGTGATGGAACCGTCAAGTAGGGTCTCCTGGACGTCCCTATTTATAATACTGTCCGTGTCACTGGCCACTGCTCCTGTCACTGAAGCTTCCACTGGCTGTATGAGGCCGTTGGCCCCTCCCCCTCGACATCCACCCTTAAATGTACGCATTTCCCAACACTCTTCCTTCATCCTCTTTTCCTAATCTTTATTATCTCCATGAATCCTTGAATCTGTTCTTATATTTTAACTATCATCTAAAGTTGCAAAGGTCAAAAGTGTTTCTCTCCAACCCCAACCATCTTAGAGGACCCCTCAGTCCCATATTTTGAACTTCCTTCCATCCATGTCTCTGTCAAGACTCTGCCACATCCAACGTGTCCAGAACCAAATTCATTCTTGCTCCCCTTCTTTCCCTGCTTCCCAGCTAAGATAATGATCTAATGATACCCTTTGTCCTCTGACCAGAGGCCTCGAATCTCAGGGATTTACACCAACAGCTTTATTTTTCTTTCACATCCACATCCACTGTGAGTCGGTGGTAGTTCTCTTCCATATTATCCGCACTGCGGGAGGGACCCGTGCGGGTTTTATGGCAAAGAGAAGTACCTCTCCGGAGGGTCTGACAGAGGCACCCATGGCCTCCCCCCAACCACAAGAGAACCAGGAAGCCAATCCCAACACATACCCAGAAGACGGGAAAACCAGAGCAGCTTGTAGAACAACTCTAATGGCGACCATGGGACTGCCATGATAAAGGATAGAGTGTCTGTGTTCCTTTGAGGAGTTCCTGGTTCTAGGGAGGGCAGAAAATACCAGAGATGGTCGCTGTTCTTGCAACGTGGCAAAGGACACAAGCGGGACATACAGAGGACAGAATGGCATGGAGCACAGGCAAGGGGGTGTCACTCAAACAGTAGGATCAGAGTCAGTTTCTTGGGATGTATGTACAACCCTAGCTTGTAGGTGGGGACGTTTTGCTGGACAGAAGGGTATTACAACCAGAGGAAACGGCATCTGCGAAGTGACATTGTGTCATGAAAATCCTCTCTCCACAATATCTTTTCTTTCTTTTTTTTTACAATTTTTAAAAATTTTTTTATTATATTCAGTTATCCACTGTACAGTATATAGTTTTTGATGTAGTGTTCAGTGATTCATTAGTTAAGTATAACTAACACCCAGTGCTCATCACAACACATGCTTTCCTCAATACCCATCGCCCTATTACCTCCTTTCCCCCCTCCTCCCCTCCAACACCCCCAGATTGTTTCTCGTGGTCCATATTCTCTCATGGTTCATCTCCCTCTGTGATTTCTCCCTCTTTGGATTTCCCTCCCTTCCCCTATGGTCCTCCGTGCTATTGCTTATGTTCCACATATGAGAGAGACCATGTGATAATTGTCTTTCTCTGCTTGACTTACTTCACTTAACATAATCCCCTCCAGGTCCATCCATGTC
>JAPYYM010004346.1:0-10196 GCA_028534135.1 Potos flavus
GCTGGCGACCTCCCTGCTGGCTGTTCTCTCTCTTCACGCCACTACGGTTTCGGTTATTTCTGGTCTTGAAAAGACCTCATTTGGAATCCAGCAGAAAGAGACTGTTTTATTACCCTCGACAGATATCCCAGATTTGGTGAAACATGTTCAGGCTAAAGAGATGCTTGTATGAACGACAACAGACTCTCTCTCCGCTTCCAGAGGAAGAGTGTTTAAAAAGAAAAACAGTCCAAGTACAGGTTGCGTTCAAAGAGTAAAAACGGGGAGACGGGGTGGTGGGCCACAACACCCAGACGGTCACCGCCACCTCCTGGGCAGACAGTGCCCAGGGCAGCACTGAGTTTGAAGACACAGCCCAAGTGCGAGCTGGGAGAAATCACAACCGTGTGAGGAAACCACACACGTTCTGCCGCAAATGTTTTCTTCCTTCCGTCCTCCCCCTCCTGGGACATGAAATGGCCCGACCGTCGAGCGTGGTCGGGATGTGGGCCGGAGACTAGCTTAGGCTCATGCTGCTGAGGTTTGGAACTGAAATTTTAAGTAGCGTCCACTTTTGCAACGCTGTAAAAACTGAGCGAAGTCAAAATAAAGAAACATACAGGAGAAGAGGCACATGTTCAACCAGATGAGAAAAAGAAAACCATACATTTCGAATACGTACTTGATATTTGTGTTTTATACTATTAAACGTAAGCCAACCTCGAGACAGGGACTCCCTCTGGCCGCTCCCCTTGGCTGACAATACATTCTACCCCTTCCCCAGCGCGGCCCCAATTCCAGAGTGGCGCGGGATGAATTCGGCCGCTTCACGCCGCTACACGTACCTGCCTGGAACGTACAGTTCCACTCCCACCCACGCGGAGACCGCCGCCGTCCCTCGGACAGGCCGCCAGACACGAGCGCGCGCGCCCAGGGACCTGCCCCACCCGGGGTGTCCCCCGCTTTGCAGCCGAAACCCCGCCTCCACGGCGCCCCCGCCCGCGCTCACTGCGCACGCGCACGCATGCGCACACGTGCACACGCGCACACGCACGCGCAGCCCGCACTCTGCCTCCCTGCCGGGTCGCGGCTCCACGAGGACCGGCCTGCCTGCGTGTCCCCACGGGCCGCCGCCTCACGGGCGCCTGGCGCGGTCGCGCCGTGTGATGCACGGTGACAGAGCAACGACACCGGCCGTGGGGAGTGCAGGGCTGTGCTGAATTCCCAGGTGCAGATAATCCTCGGGGCGACGCGACGGGCAAGCAGGGTCCTCGCCTTACGGACGGACTCGTCCGGAGACTTCGCGCATCTCGGCCTCTCGGGGAGTCAGACGACGCGTCCGAGCCGCAGACGGTGAGTGGCAGGCCCAGAATTAACTCCGGCAAAACGTGTTCCTCCCCGCTGCCCCGCCCGCCCCGGGCCCCGATGTCCCCACCTCAACCCCGGGGCCCGGGACAGGCCACAACGGGTGCACGTGGACAGCCACAAACCATTCAGAAATGGGTGAAAAGACTTTTTTTTAAACAAAAATCCAGCAGCGAGTACAGCACGCCGTGTTGGAGTATCTAATTTTGAAGGACTTAACACTTTTATTTCGAAGACTATCCTTATAAATACTCTCCTGGGGCAGGTCATTCTGTTAGGTTTCGTACATCTTATAAAGAACCCTTCCTGGAATGCGGTGAGCCAGAACGTGTGGCCCCCACAAGCCTCCCCCCACCATCCCCATCAGATCTCCACCGGGCTCCGGCAGGCCAGTGTGTTTCAGCTCCTGGTGACATCTTCTAATAACAATAAAACAATCCATTTTAAGGGCCGCTGGTCCTGGTTCAAATATTACAATTACTATAAACTCAGAAAAATGTTCTCATAAAGTCCTTTCCAACTTCGGTCTGAAATGTTGCAACCAAATCTCAGCTGAAAGTTTGAGTGCTCTGGTGACAGCAGGCACAGTGCCCCTGTGCCTCCCTTCACGAGGAGGGGGCTTGTGTTGACAAGCAGTTAACCCCTGATAAAGGTGAGGACCGAGTGGCCCCCATATTCCAGCAAAGTCTCAGGCGACGCCCGTGAGACCACCAGCTCCATGGCAGTCCGGGCAGAGCCAGCCAGGGACAGCTGAAGGGGCTCTGCCTTCTCTTGTGCCCCTTGTCAGGTCTGTTCCGTATGCCCTTCTGTGCTCGTCGTGACCTGCCCAGACTGAATTTACTCCAGTCATGACTCAGATGAGAAACAGTGCCTGTCATCAATCGGCTTTTCTGCTCCAAGTTCCTGGACGAACCTGAGTGCGCACAGCAGCCTCATACCCAACAGGAGAGAGACTTAGTATGTGTTATGAGGATGGGGTGGGGTCGAGATGGTTGGAGCGTGCCACTCTGCAGGGCCCCCACAGACACCCAGCACGCCCGACCCGGGACCAGAACAAAAGCAAGTTTACAATCAAGGGCATAGCTATGTTTACGACACGACGTCACACACCAGAGCCCTGTGCAAGAGGGAGCAGACGGGATTGGCCAGGAGTGGGCCGCTGCACGCCCCCTTCCTACACCCAATGGTGTGGCCTGATGTGCTAGGTCAAAGTCTGAGCCTTCCGTGCGCTCAGGAGGCAGGTGATAGTGAGGAAAAAAGAAGACAGATTTAAAAACATGATTCAACCATATATGGTCTAAACTCACTTCAAATCTAACAATGGAACAGGTAGAAAGTAAAAGACATGTCATGTAAACATTAATCAGAAGAAGGCTAGAGTTGGGGCACCTGGGTGGCTCAGTCAGTTAAGCATCTAACTCTTGATTTCACCTCAGGTCGTGATCTCAGGGTCGTGAGATCGAGCCCCTTGTCAGGCTCTGCACTTAGCTCAGAGTCTGCTTCAGATTCTCTCTCTCCCTCTCCTGCCACTCCCCCTCCACTCGTGTGTGTGCGCGCGCGCGCACGCTCTCAGAAAGGAAGGAAAGAAAGAAAGAAAGAAAGAAAGAAAAAGAAAGGAGGCTTGTTAACAGATAAAGTGGTCCTCAGAACAAAGAAAACTACCAGAGACAGAGACGAACATTACATAATGAGAAAGGGTGAACCCCAAATGAAGACATAGCAATCCTGAAGCTGTATGTATCAAACAACAGAGCAAGAAAATACATACAGCAAAAACTTATAGAACTAGAAGGCAAAATAGAGAAGTCCACATTTGGGGCGCCTGGGGGGCTCAGTTGGTTAAGCGTCTGCCTTCGGCTCAGGTCATGATCCCAGGGTCCTGGGATCGAGCCCCACATCAGGCTCCCTGCTCGCCGGGGAGCCTGCTTCTCCCTCTCCCACTCCCCCTGGTTGTGTTCCCTCTCTCGCTGTCTCTGTCAAATAAATAAAACTCTTAAAAAAGAGAGAGAAGTCCATGATTATAGTTGGAGACTTCAACAGTCAATAGAACAACTAGACAGATCAGCAAGGATATTAAGAACTAACAGCGTCATGAACCAAGAGGATCCATCGCATTTCTCCAACACTAGAATACACCCTCTATCAAGTGCCTATGGAACAAATACCACGATAGACTATCACTTCAACCGTTCCTTCTGTTCTTAAGTTACTTCACACTTTGGGGGATGTAGGCAGGTCTGTGTGAAACCTGGACCAACACTGATGCCTGAGCCCAGTCTGCACGTGGATATGCTGTTCCTCAGAGGGAGGATGAGCTTTCTGCTTACAGACCAGCGCATGATGGGACCAGAACCCAAATGGCTGTGTTTTCCAAACTGCAGTATCGGTTTTTCCAGATGACCAGATTTGTTTGCTTGCTTGTTTTGAAGGTCAAAATATTTTTAGTCATCTGGATTAGCTGCTTTTACAATACGTCACATGACTATTCCCTCTTCACAAATGATGATTTAGAGTAGGGTCAGCAAGCTGCAGGCCAATCCAGCCAGCTGTCTGCCTTTATAAATAAAGTTTTATTGGCACACAACCACATGAATTCATTTACATACTGTCTGTAGCTGCTTTTATGCTAAAACAGCAGAGGTGAGGTACTATGGCCCCCAAAGCCTAAAATATTTGCTATCTGGCCCTTTAAGAAAATGTTTGGGGGCATGTTTTAGAGTAACAAATAAGAGTTAGCCTTGAATAACCTCAGAAAAATTACAATGTTTCTGACCACATTGGGCTACTGCTAAATCAGGGAATCTGATAATAAGAGTGGCAGGTGCCTGAGGAAGCCTCGCAGGAGTGTCTTGTTTTCCCACACCTGCTAAGACCGCAGAGGCTGAGCCCCTCTTCCTACAGGGGCTCCTACCCAAATCTGGAGAGAGTCTATTTTCTGAAAAAGGTAGATGGGATTGCCATTTGTTCCCTAGCTGGATATACTGAGATCCCTCCCTATCGGAACGGGCAGCTCATAGCTTTATGTAACCCGACGACCTGCCTTACTTGGGGCTTCAGGATGGGGCATTAATAGGACTCCCACAGGACATGTTGGCTGGGCATTTGGTCCGTGGCCCTTTGGGATTTGCGGTGTTATCCTTCAGGATTGTGGAGAATCTATGGGCTTTGCACAAACTCTTCTACTTCCTAGTCACTCCCGATGGTTTCAAACCCACAGCCCTTCAGAGAAAAGCAAGGGTGCTTAACAGCCAACAGAGGAAGAGATCCCTGGACGCTCCTCCCCCTCCCTGCAGGGGCCCTGGGACCTGCAATGATGCCTCCTGCCCTCTCCTCTCGCTGCTTGGTGGGGGAGCTCCGGAGAATGGGGCTGACACTGGATTCTCCCCTCTGAGAGAATGCAGGGTAGAGAAGACAAATAACGTTCAAAAATCTAAAAAGCAAAACTCATAACACAAAGCAGGTACCAACGGACCTATATAAAACTCAAAGGAAGAAGTCTGCTGAAGGGCAATGTCCTAGCAGGGCTGGGCCTAGAAGGAGGGTAAGACTCGAACCTGGGGAACAGGAGGAAGGCATCTGGCAGAATCAGAAGGCAGCAGGGAGGGCGAGTATCATGGGGCCAGATCAGGGAGGCTGAGTGCGAGCCATGCGCCTGCAACAGGACACCCGTGGGGCCGGCGAGTGGTGCATGTGGAAGAACTTTCTAGCAGAGCCTCGGGTCAGCCGCACCTAGCCGGCTGCCTGCGCGGGGCCTGAGGCAGTCAGGCTGCTTCAGAAGGGCTCCGGGTGCTCTCCCGACTTCTCACCCCACAACCTGGGTTCACCATCACGGGAGTGTCCCAAGGAGGTGACGGTGAACGAGAAAGACGGAGAGGGGAGGCCCAGAGGTGGGAGGTGGGAGAAGGCATCCGGAGCTATCTGTGGACAAAGAGAAGCACGTGCCTGAGGGGGGGCGGGGCAAGAAGAGGCGTGAGACGTGACACGGCGGCAGGCCACAGGAGAACCAGCAGCCGGCGGGTGGCGCCCGGGCCCAGGAGCGAAGCCGAGATGCTGCCGTCCGCAGGCGAGTCTGAGAGCCGGGACACTGGCCGTCTCCAGCGCGGAACCAGGTGTCGTTAGAAACTTGGAAGCCCAGCTCAAGGGAAGTCACGACGCAGAGTAAGCTTTGGGTCCACCTGGTGCTGATCGCTGGGACCGTGGAGTCAGCCCAAGGCTGTGAGAGTGAAGAGCACCTTATTCGGGCCCAGTCTGCGCGTTCACGAGATACATGCCAAAGGCAGAAACCGGCTGCCTTCCGTTAGAGAGTCCGTGTGCTGAGGTCTGGACCGGTAGAGAAGACAGAGAAATCGGGGGAGGAGAGGAAAGCCAACACTGTCAGCGGTGCCTTAGCAAACACACAGAAGACGAGCCTTCTCAACCGCCAAAGACAGTTCCTCAAACACTAGTGGTTTTCCTTGAGATAAAGGATCAAATAGGAGACCGATGGGTCAAAGGATATATCCTTTTTAAAAACCCCTGTCAAAATATTGCCAGCTCAATTTCCCAAACCCGCAAAGCAGCTCACCTCCCGTCGCCCCTGCTCTGCTCTCTATGTGGCTTTGCTCTCAGATCTCCCCAGACACCTGTCACCCATCCTTGAATTGTGCTCTTCCGTGGTGGCCTGTACGTATGCTTGCAATGGACTTTTTAAATCAGTTCTTTTTTAGAGAGAGAGAAAGAAAGAGAAATAGTGTGCGTGTGAGGAGGAGGGAGGGGGAAGAGAGACTCTTAAGCAGGCTCCACGCCCAGTGCGGAGCCTGACAAGGGGCTCGATCCCATGACCCTGAGATCACAACCTGAGCAGAAATCAAGGGTCAGACGCATAACCAACTGCGCCACCAAGGTGCCTCTAAATCAATTTTCATATGTTTGAAATGTTTTCATAATTTTAACCCTTTGTCATATTTGTTGCAAATATCACTCCCATCATTTTTAAATTATGGAGTCTTACCAAAAAAAAAAAAAAAAAGTAAGATTTTTTTATTAATTGAGATAATCCAGATTTTTCTTTTTGCCTGGATTCCATCTTGGTTAGTGAAGTCTTCCCAGATTCCAAAATTATAAATTGTCCCCTGTTTTCTTTTTATCTTTACATGAAAATCTTCAATCCATCCAATTCTGATCTTGAGGAACTTTTACATCATCAGTGACTAAAAAGGGCCTTTGTAGTGTTCATGTAATAAAATACTGCACAACCAAGAAGAATCATGTCTTAAGACATGAGGTCTCCTATGCTAGCTTTCGACTCCTAACTACACATCCAAGAGAAAGGAAAGCATATGCTCCTCAAAAGGACTTGTACACAAATGATGAGTATCTTTACTCATAGGGCCATCCTTCAAGTGAATGGATAAACAAGCTGGTTTTCTCATACAATGCAGTTATTCCTTTGTAACAAGGAAGAACCAACCATTGATACATGATGAACTGCAAAAAGATTGAGACAAAGAAGCCAGAGACAGAGCACGCACTGCGTCACTGCAGGTACAGGAAATTCTGTTAGAGGTCAGCTGCATCCCTGGTGATGGACCAGCCCAGAGACGGGGGATGGCGCTCGGCAGAAGGTTCTGGGCTGACCTGAATGTCCTATATCTTGATGGGGGGGATGCCTAGGCAGGTGCATATATTAATCAAAATTCACCAAACTATACCCTTAAAATGTGTGGATTTTAGTGTCTGCAAATTATACTTCAATCACACTGGCTTTATTTTTTTTAAAGATTTTATCTATTTGAGAGAGAGCGTGCACGAGTGAGCCCACGTGCGTGCATGAGCTGGGGGGAGGGGCAGAGGAAGAGGGACAAGGAGACTCTCCACTGAGCTGCGAGCCTGATGCAGGGCAGGACCCTGGGATCATGACCTGAGTCAATGCCAGACATCAGACGGTAAAACTGATTTTTAAAAGTCACATTTTAAGTGAGTAAAGAGTATCCTGGACAACATTCTGCAGTATATTTCCCTAGCTTTTTCTTCACGCGTGTTTACACAGACAAAAACACCAAAGAGTAGTCACTGCTTAAGGGTGGGACTAAGGGTGATTTCTCTGTACCTGCTTTTCTGTCTGTGTTTCCAGATTTTACATTTTCTGTCAGTATCTGTGGTTTGCCTACGTTTTGCTTGGCACTGCCAGGCGGCATCATAGATCCCCTTTATCAATACAGCAGTGACCCGGCCAAGGAGCTCCCCACCAGCGGGGGGGGGGGGCAGGGCATTCCAGGTGGGGCTGATGGAAGGGAGGGGAGGGCTCTCCTCCAACAGTGGAGCCTGGGTGGCAGTGCCTACCCCCCCACCCCAGACACACGCATGTGCACACACACACAAGCATGCACACTCCTGCCAGCCCCAGCCCTAAAAGAACGCATTCAGAGCCTGAGGGCATAACCCAGATACAGCTACAGTCTGTCTCAAGTTCAACTAGCATGACCCACTTTGAGCCGGGACGCCTCTGCTGAGTTTCCTGTTTTCAGTTGGCTTCACTTCCGACCAGGCTAGTACCCAGGGGCACCGGCTCTCACGGCATCCTTAGGGGCAGAGCGGCCCTCTCTGGGACCAGAAAACCCTGCCCTTCCCAGTTCCTAGTCCTAACTTGGCTGTCCAAACCTGAGCCACGTTCCCAGCACGGTGACCCGCAGAGAAAAGAGCACTTGCCTTTTGCCTCTGTGAGCAATTCCAGTTTTTGTGTCTGAAAACAGGAGTGATATTCTCGAGACCCAAGAGGGCCAGATGAAATAACGCAACTGGCCGCACCCCACCCAGTGCACCCCCTTCTCTGACCCCCTGCTGTGGCACGCCCAGTGCACTCCCTCCCCCTCCGTCCCAGGGAACTACCTGAACGAAATGTCCCGTGGGCTGGGGCACGTCTGCCCTGCTGACCCTACTGATCGCCAACATCCAGTCATCTCCCACGGGCCTGCTTCCTTTTTGAGGTGCAAAGTAACGGGGAAACCCCACAGAGCTGGTGCAGCCCTCTCAGTGCCGCTCTCCCAGTGCTCTGTAGGGTGCTGGGAAGCACACCGGGACGAGGCCCACCGACAGGGGCTCCCGCAGCCCCCCACCTCTCCAGGGAGGGACCACGCTCTTGGTGGAGAAGCTCCGGCTGAGCCCGTCCCGAAGCACCTCCACGGTTTGCAAGAGCAAAACCACCACCATCCCAAGAAAGAGGGCCGGTGGCTGTGGCCATGAGCAGCCAGCGGAAGCGAGCAGCCCCCGCGGGCACTGCCGCCCTGCAGCGCCCCCAGTCTGACGACCAGAAGCCGCCAGAAACCACCGGCAGGCGGAGGGTGCCCACACTGACTGCATACGGTGAGGGCCTGCCCACCCGGACAGCCCATGGGGTGGGGTCTGCCCTGCCACTGGCTGGCTGGGGACCCACCGCGATCCATGCGGGACCACGGGCGGGGCAGTGACTTACACTCTCCGTAGCCGGGTCTCCCCAGGAGTGAAGTATGGGAACAGCTGCCCCACGGGGGGCGTGTGCGACTAGCACACAGAACAGCAGCGTGATGGCTGCGAGGGGCGCCCCATCCTGGAGCCCAGAGATGGACACAACAGCTGGAAGGCCTCGGGGCCAGGCCGGGCACCACGCACCGCAGCGGCAGAGAACAAGAGCGAGACAGAGGGCCCTGGCCGGTGGTGCCAGGAGGCCGGAGGGTGAGACCGGAAGACGTTGCTCCCAAAGGGACCTCAGTGAAATCACACAGGCGCAGGCTCGCAGACACCCCGCCACAGATAGGCTCTCGGCAGAAAGGGCTTCTGATGCCCGAGGCCGGAAACCAAGTGCTGGTCTTGGGTCCGAGGCCACCCTTGACCTTGACCCCACCTCCATTCCAGCTCTGCCCAGCCCTCCTCCAACCCACCGAGCCTCCCCGCCTTGAGCCTCCCCGCCTCGGCGTCAGGAAGCGCCTGTAGCACCCTGACCATCCCCAAGGCGTCTACAAGGCAGTCCAAACCCTGTCCAGGAGAGAATCCCGGCCTCCGCGATGCCCACCCCCAATAATTAAAACAATAAACCCCCGCAGCTCCTGCTGTGACTTCAGTGGACTGCAAACCTAGACCGTGCTCCCCTCTCTCAGCTTCTGCATTTTATGCACACCCTGCCCCACTCACCCCCACTCAGCCTGGCCCCTCCTGGGTCAGCAGCCTCCCCACTGCACTTCCTTTCACCTCCTCCGTTCACTCGGCCCAGACCCTTTAGGAAGGCGGCGCTGGATGAAGCCCTCCTGGGGCCTCCCAAGCACTCACAGAAAAAGAGAAATCCTACCTCAGCCGCCGGGATCCATAGGGCCCCATTTCCTCTCCCCCACCTCTCCCCCACCTCCAGGGGCCTCTGGTCTTGGAGCCCCTGCTGTGCTTCCCACCTGCGCCCTCTCTCCCCACGGGCTCGGTTCCTCCAGGGCTGCAGTCATATGCGGCCACCTAAGGGAGAGCTGCTGGCTGCCCCTGGACCGAAGCCACCTGTCTCCACCTGCGGGGGGGGGGGGGTCTTCTCAGACATACATGCCTCTGCACGTGCGGCCCTCGGTCTCCCTTCCAGGGAAAATGACCCGCGCCGCAGGGACGCTGC
This sequence comes from Potos flavus, assembly GCA_028534135.1. Taxonomy (NCBI): domain Eukaryota; kingdom Metazoa; phylum Chordata; class Mammalia; order Carnivora; family Procyonidae; genus Potos; species Potos flavus. The sequence goes on from JAPYYM010004346.1 coordinate 9,947, forward strand.
CATGTGCACTGAGCCAAGGCTAGGATACCGCCGCACCCTCCCCAACAGGCCCTCCACAAAAACTTGCACAAGACAAATGAATGAAGTGGAGCACACCCACGCTGGCCAGCCCTGGGCTTCCTCTGCCTCGGAAGCCTCTCCCCGTTCCCACCGTCCCCCGCCGCCTTGGGCAACCCTCCTCCCTCCTTCCCAGGATCAAATGACATCTCCCTCATCAGCCTCTGCCCATCGCTCAGCCAGCGGACCGCTC
>JAPYYM010004347.1:0-10195 GCA_028534135.1 Potos flavus
TTGGCCTGGGCAGGAGTCACATCCTCCAAGAACTTGGGGGCTGCAGGCCAGGACAGCGACACCCCAGGGAGGAGATAGACAGTGTAATGGGGCAGTGAGAGGGCAGGAAGGAGGCGTCCTGGTGTCCCCAGGTCACCTCCCAGGAGCTGTCTCCAACCTGGTTGTGAGGGCAGATAGAAGAGGTGCAGGAGGACATTTGGGAACCGGGCCATAGGCTTGTCCTCAGAACCCATGGGACTGGAGGAAGAGGAGGGCCAGGGGTCTGGGCGGGGAGGAGCAGGTTCGAGGCAGCCCTGCGACATGGCCTCCCTGCAGTCACTCACAGGAACGCTTATCTGGCTGTGTCCCCCACAAGGCCCGGGCTTCCTGGGGGCAGTAAACATGGAGACCACACTGCCCTCGCTGCAGCTGGTGATTGCACGAGCCCCGGGCTGGGCGTGGTGCATCCATTCTGCAGAACAGGGGGACCCCAGTCCCGACAGGTGTGCAGACTGGAGCACTGGGACGGAGTGTGTGCTGGGGGCGGAGGGGGGTGGGGGGCAGCCGAGCCAGCTTGGTTCCCTCCTGTTCGTCCTCAGGCTGTCCCTGGGGCCAAGGGTCTCTCTGTCCCCCTGCCCCGGCCCCTCCTGCCTTCCCTGGAAACCCTGGGCATGGCCCGGTCACCGCAGGCACCAGCTTATCACGTCCGCGGTTTTCGCTTTGCCTTTCTTCTAATTCTCTGAGCAAATATTGAACATCCAGACAGACATCCGAGTCCTAGGCTTGGGGGCGGGGGCTGGAGGTGGTTAACACTAGCTGGCTGCTTCTTGGGGCGGCTCAGCCCCAGGGCTCTGACAGAGGGAGGCTGCGGGGGGGGGGGTGACCCCGGGGGGCAGGGAGGGGCCCTTCCCTCAGGGGAGTCCTTCAGGGAGGAGCCTCTGTTGTAGGGCTGTGGACTTCCAAAGCGGCCACCTGTGAGTTGTGGCGGGGTTTTTCCTTGGGGCCAGGGGGGTCTCTCCTCCCTCAGCCTCCAGAAGGAACCCATGTCTGGGAGCGGGGTGCACATCGTACATCGTAGAATTAGATCCCCTGGGGTGTCCCGGAGGCAGCTCAGCTGAAAACAAAATGACCTCAAAGCAAGCTTGCCTGATTTCGGGAACGGTATAGCCGTGACATTCAGAAGGGGAAGCTGGGGGTTCAGAGGCTGTGTCCTCGCCGGAGGCATCCCAGCCGCACCTGTTAGGGCTCACAGGACAGTGTGTATGTCATCACACTGTCCTGTGACACTGTGTGTCATCCTGCCCCCCACGTGGGGCTCGTTCTCACGACCCTGAAATCATGACCTGAGCAGAAATGAAGAGTCCGATGGCTAACTGACTGAGGTACCCAGGCGCCCCTGGACTCTGACCTTCTGAAGCAGAGATCTGGGGCTGCTCACAGCATCCACAGGAAGGCTGGCCTCCCGGCTGGGAAGATGGGCAGGATCCAAGGGATGGCAGGCAGTCAGAGTCATTGCCAAAGTCACACCAGTGGGCGGTCCGCCTAGGATGCCTTTGCTGTTACCAGCCCTCTACCATCAATGGTGTGATGACGGGTTATCTGATGTGTCAACTTGAGTGGGCCACGGGATGCTGATATTTGGTCAAACATTATTGCTCAGGTGTTTCTGTGAGGGTGTCTTGGGGGGAAGGTTAACATTTGAATCCTTAGGCTGAGTAAAGCAGATTGTGGTCCCCAGTGCAGTGGGCTTGAAAAGAACAGAAAGGTGGAAGAAGGGAGGATTTTCTGTCTGCCTGGCTGTCGAGCAGGGAAATCAATCTTCTCCTGCCCTCAGACTCCAACATACCCCACTGGCTCTTGTGGTTCTCCAGGTCTTTGGATTCAGACCGACACTTCCACTATTGGCCCATAAATACTCTTCAGGAAGGGAAATTCCCACCCCATCCCCCCAAACAGGAAAGGAACATTCTGGATGGACTTCCCAGTGGGTTCCTCCAGACCTCCATCCTTCTATTCCCCACCCCCCCCACTCTGAATTCCAGGAGGCTGACCTGTGTGGGCTACATCAGCCAAACTCCCATGCTTCTGGCTTCCAGGGTCTCCCACTGGAGGAGACTGGGAAAGCGGATAGAGAGAGATGGGGGTATTTCCCCCCTTGTTTCCTTCCTTTGCAGCTCCAGCTCTCTTCGGATTCTAGTCATCTCCCTCCCTGTCCCACCAGAGTCTTCACCATTCCTTCTGGCCTCTCTTAGCACTCTCTGCCCTTGGCAAATAGTCCCCTTCTGGAAGACTCCTCAAATGCCCTGTTCGAGGGTAATGCCCCTTTCCTGCTGTCACCTCATATGGTACAGGAAGTTTGGAGACTGGGAGGCAACAGAATCCCAGCAAATGCCCACAACGGGGTGGTGCCGAGGCTCAGGGGAGGTGGTGGCAAGAGCCTGGACTTTGGACACAGACCTACTAGGGTCTGAATTTTCAGCTCTACTCTTAGTACCTGTATGAACTCGGTCAAGTCCTTAACCTTGCTGACCCTTCATTGTTCTTCATCTGGGAAATAAAAGTTAACATTTATCTCATAGATTTCGTATGAGAATTGAATGAGATAAATTAAGCACTTAAGCACTCAGGAGACCAGTGATGGCAAAAAACGTCCCCCTTACGTGTCTGCTCCAACTGACGGGTGAGGGCTCCTGGAGCACTGTATAGGAATTCGGATAACTCATCCTGGCCTGGAGGGGATGAGTGTGCTCGTGATCGATTAGTGATGTCTGTCATGGCGTGGCTGGAAAAGTGGCAGTGGGCTGAACTAGCCTTCTCTATCATAAACACTCACTAAATGATGGATATCAGGTTTTATATTTCTTTGCTCCTTGGATTCTGCTGGGGTCACAAAGGCCAGGATCCTGTTTGACTGCCAGCATGGCCCAGGTCCTGAGTCATTGGGCCCCTTCTCCTGGCACAGCCAGACTTCCCTGCAAGGCAGATAAATGCTCTGGCCAGCCTGCTCCTTAAATCAGCAAACTGCTCAGCCCTGTCTAGGTTGTTGAAGGTCTTCTTCCTCCGGGGACTTTCCCTTATTCTTTTCATCCCCAAATTCCCTACCTAGTGCTCCCTACTAACAGATAACTCACACACCCCTGTGTCCACCACCTTCTCCCCCTAGAAATTTATAGAGGATTATATAAAGTTAACTTGAATCTCTCCAACCTATGTCACCCCACTTTCCAAATCTTCCCTGCTGCCCCGGTAATCTCACACCCCAACCCAGGGGGCCTGGCATTCTCCCAGCAACACACACCGGAGTTGGTTGGAGACCGAGGAGATAGAAGAGAGTCATGGCCCCAGGTATCCTACGATGTGAGCTGGAGCCTTAGAGGTCAGTAGGTGGTTCTCGGACTAGCAAAAAAGGTAGAGGGAGCAAGGACTCTTCTCCAGAAATAATCTCCTTTCTAGTTTCACTGGGACATAGGACCAACTTTTGTTTATTTGTTCAAAAAATATTTGCTCAGCACCTACTATGTGCCAGGCGGCAGAGCATCAAACAGACATCTTCTTTGCCCCGATGGGGAAGTGGACAAGAGTAACCCCATGGGTGCTGGGCCGTGCGGTAAGAGCTAGTACGGCCAGGAGCACAGCAGAGTCCTCTACTTGCCAGGACATGGTGGGACAATCAGGGAAGACTTTCCTGAGGAGGTGGCTTCTAAACTGAGTCTGGAAAGATAAGGAAGCTGTTCCAGGTGGTTATGGGAACAGCGTAAGCAAAGATTTGAAGGTGCATGCCGGAAGGACTGCTGGCTGCTGGCAGGCCACGGCGGCTGGGTCTCCGAACTGGAAGCCGGAAGTGCTGGACAGGAGTTGGTGCGGAGGGTGGTGGGGTCCTCTGGGGCTTTGTAAAAGGTCTTTCTGAGAAGTCCGGATTTTCCCAAAGCAGCCCCCACCTCTCCCCCACCCCCATTTGTCCCTCTGTCCTCTGCCTGTCATGACTCAGGAGGCCTTGAAAGGAAACCTCTTGGGAGCTGCAGGCTTCTCAGGCCTCAGGGGCAGAGGCCTTCCTACCCCTTCCCCTATCCCACCTCCAGGCCCCTTGAGTCACTAGGAGTGCAGTGGGAGCTGCTTAATATCAGGGCTGGGGGTGGGGGGGGTGGAGGGCAGCTGGGCCACAGTGGCTGCAGGAGGAGGAACTGCAAAGTAGGGATGGGGGGGAGCCCCCAACCTGATGAATGAAGGCTTTAATGCAGTCTTGCTAATAACTGGCTGACCCAGCCATCAGGTGCAATTGAGGGTAAAGCAGGCGTTGGAACATTTTCTTTCTCCAGTGACTAAGTACGTTTGCAATTACCGCCTCCTCTCATAAACCCCTCACACCTTTTTCCCAGCCACTTCCCCTGCTCAGACCTGCTTCCCTTCGGAAAATGGGAAATGGTGTGTATGTAGAGATGTGTGTCTGTGGAGGCAAGTATCTCATGGACGTGTAAGGAGGTGCTTAAACGGGAGTGTGTGTCCTTGCCCGTGCATGCAAATGTCTCTGCCGGGGTCACACACGGTATGTGCATGAGCCTGATCTGCGTCCGTGCGCGCAGGGGAACATGAATACATGTGTGCGCATGCGTGTCCAGGATGGGCTGTGGGTGTTCGTGAGTGTGGGGGACCTGAGGTGCGTGTGGGATTGCAGTGAGTGTGCACGGGGTTCTATGCCACTGGTGCCGGTCACTGTCTGCAGGGGAGCTGCTGTTAGGCGGGGATATTTGTATTAACCAGAGCCCAGCTCCTCTCCCTGCTTCCCCTCTTGCTTCTTTGTAATCTGTCCTCCACCCAGCAGCCAGCCAGAGCAAGCTTTTAAAAATGCAAATCAGACCGTGTCATTTCTAGGCTGAAATCCCTCCAGTGGCTTCCCACTGCATCTGGAATAAATCCAAACTTCTAACGATGGTCTGCCTCTGCTCCTGTCTTTGAAATTTTGTGGCCTCATCTTCTCTTGCTCCTCTGGCTCCCTCTGTCTCAGCCACATAGGCAAGAGCCTTTATGCTTGACCTTCTCTCTGGACCCCTTTGCATACAACTCTCGATCTTGGTGTTATGGAGTTGGAGCCCCACACTGGGTGTAGGGGTTACTTAAATAAATAAACTTAAAAAAAATCGGCGCCTCCAGTCTGTCTCTGGTCCATCGCTCTGACTTCTTTCCTCCCCAGCACTAGTCGGTCGGGTCTGAAGCGGAGACGAGAGTTAGGTCTCCACGGGGGTGGTTAGTGGGAGCGGTCCCTGTGAAGGATTGGGCAGGGCCATCAGACCTCCTGCCGATCTGACAAGGTCTCTGCCAGCCCCCTGGAGCACCCAGGGCAGCGATCGCCCATTGGAGGGGTCCTGAAGTGGGTGGAAAAGGCTAAACCCTGTACCACATCTGGCTTGGTCAAGGGCTGGAATCATCAGCTCAGAAGCTGAGAGCTTCAAGAGCATGAGAAGGCAAGCCACAGACTGGGAGAAAATGTTTGCAAAAGACAGATCCGAGAAAGAATTGTTATCCAAAATATGCGAAGAACTCTTAAAACTCAGCAATAAGAAAATAAACAGCCCAATTTTAGAAATGGGCCAAACAACTGAACAGATGCCTCACCAAAGAAGAGATACAGGTGGCCAGTAAACCTACGAAAAGATGCTCCCCATCCTAGGTCATGAGGGAATTACAAAATAAAACAACAGTGAGATACTCCTACATTCGATTAGAAAGGCCACATTCTGGAGCACCCATGACACCAAATGCTGGTGCCTGCCTGGCTCAGTCCGTAGAGCATGGGACTCTCGATCTTGGGGTCATGAGTTCAAGCCCCACATTGGGTGTAGAGATTACATTAAAAAAAGAAGTTAAAAGAAAAAAAAAACTCTCGCTCATTAGTGATGGGAATACAACACGGTACGGCGACTTTGGAAGACAGTTTGGCGGTTTCTTATAAACATGAACATACTCTCCTATACAATCCAGCCATCACACTCCTTGGTATTACCCAAAGGAGCTGAAACTTATGTCCACACAAAAACCTGTACACAGATATTTATAGCAGCTTTATTCATAATTGCCCAAACTTGAAGGCAACCAAGATGTCCTTCTGTAGGTGAAAGGATAAACAAACTGTGGTCCAACCAGACAATGGAATATTTTTGTAAAGAGGTCTTATTTAGAGGCGCCTGGGTAGCTCAGATGGTTGAGCGTCTGCCTTTGGTTCATGTCATAATCCCGGGGTCCTGGGACCGAGTCCCGTATCGGGCTTCCCTCTCAGTGGGGAGTCTCCTTCTCCCTCTCCCTCTGCCCCTCCACCTGCTCGCGCTCTCTCTGCCTCTATCTCTCTCAAATGAATAAAAAAAAAGTATTTATTATTTGACAGAGAGAGAGAGAGCACAAGCAGGGGAAGCAGCAGGCAGAGGCAGAGGGAGAGGGAGAAGCCGGCTCCCCGCTGAGTAGGGAGCCTCATGTGGGGCTCCATCCCAAGCCCCTGGGATCATGACCCGAGCCGAAGGCAAACGTTTAACCCACTGAGCCACCCAGCGGCCCCCAGACAATGGAATATTACTCAGCACTAAAAAGCAATGAGCTATCGAGCCATGAAAAGACATGGAAGAAACTTAAATGCACATTTACTAAGTGAGAGAAGCCGATTGGAAAAGGCTAGGTACATTCTAACTATATGGCATTCTGGAAAAGGCAAAACTATCGAGTAAGTAGAAAGATCTGTGATTGCCAGGGATTAGGTGGGAGGGAGGGCTGCATAGCTAGAGCACCGAGGATTCCTGGGGCAGCAAAACTGTGATGTAGGATTCCGTATGGGTTGATATTTATCAGAATATTCTGTTACATATTTATCAGAATCCACAGAATGTACAACACTAAGTGTGAACCCTAATGTAAACTCTATACTGGGGCGATACTGACGTGTCCACATCGACTGTAAGGCTCATACCGCTCTGGTGGGGACAGTGATGGTGGGGGAGGCTGTGAGTGGGGGCAGGGTCGTGTAAGAATTGTGTTCTTTCTGCTCCATTTTGCTGTGAACTTAAAAATGCTCTAAAAAATAAAGTCTATTTAAAAAGAAAGGAGGGAAGGGAGAGAGGGAAGGAGGGAAAAGAGAAGGAAAAAAAGCAGAGAACAGGACGGAAAAGAACAGAAATTCTCAGACCTTCTCTCTGGGCTCCCTTCTCCTCTCCTGCCATCTGGATCCTTTCCTTCTGCTGTCCCAGTGTTTTCTGACCTCGTCACGGGGGATGTGTTTGCTAGGCCTATCTATCTGCCTGTCCTTTTCTTTTAGAGTTTGCCTGGATCCTTTGTCCAAGATTTTCCAGCTCGGGGGGCTGGGCTGGCTGGGGGCTTCTCCAGCTCTCCAGTTCCTGTCATCCCTCCGGGCACCCCCAACAGCTTCCCCCCGGCCCACCGGCCTCTCACCCACGAAGACCGCCATCGGCTGCTCTGGAGGGCCCCGCCTCGTATGAATGTGCACCCTGACAGATCCCCAGCCTGAGGAGCAGGAAATCCAAGGAGAAAATCCTGGATAACTCATTAGTACCACCTCTTAGTGTCCGACAGAAGCTGGAGGAAGCCATCTTCCCTCTCTGTCGTCCCGGGCCCGGCTTGCGGGGGATCCCACAGACTGTGTGCCCACTTCCTCTTCCCAGGCCCTGACCAAGACTTCTAGAGGCACCGGACTCCAAAACGAGTAGGCTCTCACCGCCATGATCGGTGCAAAATAGCATCAACACTGGGCCGCAAAGTAAGTGTGAGGAAGGGCTCCAACAGTTTGAGTTTTCCCACGATGATTGCTTTGTCATTTCGTATTTCTGAAATACCAAATATGAAATTCTTAAATGTTTTTCTCCTTCTTTGCTCGTTCCCTAAGTGTGGGTTTTGAGGGCATGTTGCTCTCACCTCTAATCAGCCCGCGGGGGGCGGGGCGGGGGGGGGGCTCTGTGACAACAGGCCTGCTGGGCAGCATTGAGTGGGTCACATAATCAGGTTCTTGCCCCTACTGCCTCTGCACACCAGCTTCGGGCTGACGGAGATCAGAGGTGGTGCGACAAATAGGGTCAGGGTCCCGAATAGGTATTGGGAAGGAACTTTCCCCTTGGCTAGGGAGCTTAGAAAATCAATTTTGAATCAGATCAACAGACAAATGCTGGAACCCGTAACATAGGGAAAAATTAGTTGTGCTGGAGAGGGAGGCCAGGACTGGGAGGCCACGGTGGAGTCTTAGCAGGCCTGGGGGAAGTGGCCTCAGGCTCTTCTGGGGGTGGCCCGGAGGGTGGAACAGAATGGTCAAGTGTCCCCTGTGGTTCTGCCCATCAGCTCAGGTCCTCTCCCTCCTGTAAGTGCTGGAGGAACAGTCCCGCATTACAAATGGGCAAACTGAAGCCAAGGTCACAGGCTTGATGGTGGAAGGGCCAGTGTCTCCAACCGGGTCAGTAGTGAGATTGTGCCTCACAACGGACCTCAGGGTCCAGAGCCTTGGGCTCCTCGTTTGTGAATTTTATCATCACCAGGCTCCTTTTGAGGCTGGAGGCAAAGGAGAGCAGCCTTTGCTAAACAGACATTTATGTCATAACCGTGTATTTAGCCCCACTCTGTACTGGGCACCCAGGTAAATGCTCCAAATATAAGGTCTCCTCCCCACTAGCATCCCTGAGTGTGGGCATGATGGGCCCATTTTGCAGATGAGCTCAGAGAGGGAAAGGGACTTGCCCATGAAAGGAATCATGGGTGGGGTCTTCCAGCCCCTGGGAAGGGCAGCTCCGGGAGTGCAGAGCCCGTCTGGCTTCTGGAAGCTGACCCCGGGTCACAGCACCCGGTGCAGTGATGGGTGGATGGCCGGCCAGTAATCAATAGCTGGTAAAAGAATGAATAAATCAAGGATGGGTTAACTCCCTGTGGCCCCAGATCTGTGTTCTTGCCTGGGTTCCACCTAGTCTGGGGACCTGGGAGCTGAGAGCAAGAGCCTGGGGTCTTCCTGGTGGGTGCCACGAGAGCAAGGCTGGTGGGAGCGGGGCGGGCGAGGGGCGCCGTGGCCAAGGCCTCTGGGCTTCATCCTCTCGGAGAACCTGTGCCTTCGCCCTGGCCCGGCGAGCCACTCCTGGCGGCCACAATGCAGGCCCAGAGGACTCTGGAAGGGGTTTACCACAGAATAAACATCCAGGGGTTCAGAAGATCCTGCCCTGCTGGCCTCCGACTCCCCCAAACCTGGCTATTGCCATGGCCGGCCTGGCTAAAGCAGAGCTTGCGGAGCGCGTCCCAGCGAACCCCTTCCTGGCCCAGCGGAGCCCTTGGTCACTCCCAGCTCGCCTGGATGCCACGCGGCTTGATGCCCGCAACACCGACGCCCAGGCTGAGAGACACGGCCCAGGGAGGATGGGCAGAAGTGCAGGCTTTAGGGGTCAGATGGCCTCGGTGGAATCTTTGGCTCAGCTGTGTGAACTTGAACAGTCCAGTAAACCTTTCAAGCCTCAGTTTGCTGCCCTGCAAAATGGACGTAATAAGGAGTGCCCTCGCCGCATTGCCAGCAAGACGGATGAGGACTCGCGCAGGAATGCTTAGTGGGACATTGGGCACGGAGCACGCTGTCCTTCACGCTGGTCACAAGCGGAGCTGCCCAGCGCACATCCCCAGTCCGCTCTGCTGTTACCGCGAGGCCCCGGGGCACGTCAGGGGGAGGGCACTCAGAGTCACAGCCGCACAGAGCAGTGATTCATCTGGAAAAAAGGGAGCCCACAGCCACTCACACTGTACCAAGCCTGAAGGTTGCCCCGGGAGATTCCCATCAAACAGCCCATTCATTCCACCTTGAACTCAAACCTCTCCAGGCCCCTCTGGGCTCTGGGACTCCCAGACTAGAAACCCAGACAGACAGAAGGAAGCTGGTGGAGGAGGGGGAGGGCCTGTGTGCACAGAAAACAGGTCTGACCGGGTCCAAGGGGAAGGTGGGGCTGGGCCTCGCAGCCCGTGTGGATGGGGCCGCCTGCTGTCAGCTCCAATTGAGCAAAAAGGCCCCTCGGGGAAGTGACAGCAGAGAGCTGAGGAGTATTAATGGCCACCATTTATTGAGGGTTAGCCAGGGGCCAGAGTGATAAAAGCAAATAAGGCCACATTCCCCCCTCCCCCTGCTCAAAGTACTTGGGTGACTTCTCCCTGCTGTCCTCCCCGCCACCCAAACCTCAAAATGGCCTTCAAACCCCAACCGATCTCT
>JAPYYM010004348.1:0-10192 GCA_028534135.1 Potos flavus
TATATGTGGATGAATTTTTAACTATATCCAATGCAATTTGCAATAAAAATTGAGTGCAAAACTCTACAACACCATCCTTGCATGTATTTTGGAATTAAAAGGGTTTCATTTTAGTTTTTTGGATGGCTCATGTTGGATAAATTACCCAAAGCTAAACTTTTCTTTCTGGCTTCCTGCATCTTAGCTTTTCGTGTTCTCATTTTGCTGGTGTTTTGAGCACCTGGTTGGTGTCCCCAGGTTGCATTCGTGGTGTCAGAGAGAGTGCTCTTGTACCCAGGGGAGCTCACAGGAGACAATCAGACTGAAAACCCCCTGAAAATCTCTGCGATGTGCTTGGGGTGTCCTTAGGTACTGCTTATTGGAAGCCGCGGAAATTGTGACTCTGGGTTTGAAGCAATCAATAAATCAAATGTAACATCTAAGGTAATTTCAGAGCATTCCCTGGGAAACTCGGCTCATTCGGTTGCTCCTCCATCACTTAAAACAGAGTTCTTTGTCTCTGGGGTTGATGAGTAGGTATAAAAGCAATTCCAGAGCCAACTGTCAGATAAAGCAAACTCAATTCATGTCCTATAATGACAAGGTCGTGCACCGCAGAGAATAACCTCTTTTAGATCGGCTTCGAGTAAACTCAGATGAAGAAAAGCTTGTAGCAAAAAAAAAAAAAAAAAAAAAAGGAAAGAAAGAAAAGGAAAAAAAGAACCTACCTCACCTGAGAATACACAGGGATCAAAAGAAGCCTAGCTCAGGCGGAGACACCAGCAGGTCTTCCCGTTTTTATAATGACTTCTTTACATTATTGAATACAATGGGAGCTTTAAGGGCCGACTGCAATAACAGTTTCTCATGAAAAATTAACAAAGAATTTATGGAAATGTAGGAAAAGTCCCAAAGCAATTAGCTGAGATTTCTCTAGAGTCTGAGAAAAGCCTGGATAATTGCATGCAGAATTATCACTGGATACAGAAAGTCCATTTTCATCACAATGGGATATAATGATGTTAACGCTAACAGGGAGCTATATTTAAAAAGGTTACCACACAGTTTACCAAATGGTTTGATTTATGTGACTTTGGAGATAGACACTGAAAGATGACGTGCAAGGGGACAGGAGAGGTTATCCTGGAAATTTCCAAAGGCTCCTGTATGATAGGAAACTACATTCCCGTTTCTGGAAGCTAATTGTACATTACCAACAGGATGCACCAGAACGAATTTAATTTGTCTCAGAATGGAGAGCTGAATTGTACTACAAGCCGGCCTTGTAGTACTATCCATCCTGACTTGACTCTGTTGTCAATTGCCCATTATGTATGTTTCTAGGTGCGCTTCAGGCTGGGGTCCTCTTCCTGAGTATCCGGGAAGCTCTGAGGTCCTGGCACCCCGTGGGAGCTGAGGCAGCCCTCACCCGGCCTGCGGAGAGATTATGCGTCATAATTTAAATGTCACTATTTTCTGTAATATAAGATGAAATGAAGAGCAGCATCTTTTCTTCTGATGTTCATTCACAAGTGCTGGCAGCTTAATGACTTCCCAAGTTCAAGAAAGCCAGCTTCTCCTTGGCTGTCTGTAAAGAAATGGGGGAAGAGACATAATACAGTGAGCTTTTATCAGTCTGGAGTGTCCTCTGCAATGTCACACACACACACACACACACACACACACACACACACACACACTCTCTCCCTCTCTCTCTCTGATCTGGATACCCTTTTCTCTCTGTAAAAAGCTGTAGTTAAGGCTGTGCCTGAGAATCGAATGATTCTTGCAACCATTAAATAGATTCTTGCTCTGAAGCCCACAGAATATTAATAACTTTTGTTAGCTAGTGTCGAAAGGATCCTACAGTCTCAATCTTATTTGATAAACACTCTCTGTTTAAAAAAAGAAAAAAGAAAGAAAGATGATTTAAGGGTTTCCAACAAAAGCCTCAGCAGAGTTCCTCCTCTGAATGGACACTGCTGCCTGGGGACAAATGGCAGTACAGTTCAAGCTTTGTTGAAAGAGCTGAAAAGATGCATGGATCTGCGCACGGGCACACTTATGGCCAGCATTAAGAAAATCAATGTAAAATACTGCAACCGCATTCTCATCCCAGGCCGGCCAATACCCTCCCTGCAGATGTGACAGTCGTATTTTGACAGTTCAGATAGCTGATAATGGATGGCAAAAGAAATTTCTATTTGACATAGGCCCCGAGTTGATGCAATTACAGCTCCTCTGTTTGTCTGGGCCACATTAAGGATGCAAAAAGCAGAGAGAATAAACAGAAGCCAGTCTCTGGATATAATCATTGCAGAGCGATGCACGCCTCATCAGTAGCATCACAGTCTCCTTTTAATTCTTAGTCACTTCTGCATTTAATAATAGCCCCAAGAATCAATTAAAATTCCCGCAGTCTTCCTTGCTTCCCATCTCACCATCCTTTGGCCGGCTCCTTTGTCATCCCGAATGCATTTTTTAATTTTTTTAGCACATTATTCACCTGGTTAATGAAAGAAAGGAAAACGAAAGAATCAGAAGCTTTGTCGTAAGTGGAAATGGCCGTGGACTCAAGAACGCTGCGCAGGGCTGACATTCACCACCCTTGTCCCTGAAACTCGTGGACATCTCCCACTGTGGCAGGTGAAATAAAGCTGTTCCTTGGGGGCGATAGTTTAAATCTACTTGTAACGTGTTTTGATTTACAGATTATCAATTCTGCTGAGCCACGGAGAGACATATTTGGGAGTCGAATAAACAAATACATTTCAGCCGTGCTGTGGATTAACCTAAAGTGACACATTTATTTAAAAATCTGCCTACTACTTGTCCTCATTGATTAAATGCCCTTAAGAAAGTAAGTCTGATGAAACGAAAGCCATTACGATGCAGCACACCTCCTCCACTCCTTTTGATGGTTGACACATTCCCCAGAGTGGGAGATTGGATGGCTGATCAGCTAACGCTGAATTATAAGCACTTTGTGGAATGTCATGGGCAAATGAAAGATCTACTGTTTTGCTTGCAAAGCAACCATAGGCCTTAACAGTGCACAATGGACACAGTGCAGAATTATTTCATCCTCTGTGCTTGGAATATAAACGCATGTGTATACTGTGAGCACATTTTTGCGACCAGCACCAGCTGCCCTTGTTCGGGCTACGGTGCCATGATCACAGAAATAGAAGGGCCTGCCCAGGACTTTGTCAATGTTGTCAGGACCCCAGTGAGCATGGGGGTGACTGTGCGGTCCTTGCTTGCTGTGGTCTGAGCGTTAGCGGGTTCGGAGGGGAGAATGTCGAGGCACATGGCTGGGACGGCGGAGAGATGGGATGGGAGGCTCTTCCTTTCGGAGCGAGAGGGGCAAGCGGCATCTGACGTGTAGTGGAGAGGAGTGGAGACTCCAGATACGGAGTCCGAGCTATGTTTTTCCTTCCTCGTCTTATGGCCTTGAGACCATTGCTTCCGTCTGCTAAATCTACAGTTTCTAGGGCTGAAAATGGGGCTAATAATGTTTGTTTTTTATTAGATCATTGAGAGGCTGGTGGATGAGTGTACCAGAAGTCACTTTGAAAGTGCCCAGCACAGAACAAAGACCGGGGGTCGTCCCTGGCAGCAGTGGACGAGACCGCTGGATGGTATTTGCTCCCACGTGGCCAGACCGTACCTCCCCACCCATGGGCTCTGGGTCTCTTTGATGCCTCATTGCCTGTTTCAGGCAGAATCGAAGCGACCCCTCTTTCTAGGCCGAAACAGAAACACCTAGAGAACCTGAAATATGGTTCAGGCTTCAATCTAAATGGTGTAAGGGATGTTTAAAAAGATGGGAAGTCAATCATTTTGTCTCCAGTTAAAAGTGATGAGGGAGGCCCTAAAGTGCATTGGAATACTGGTACATTTTGGAATTGCTTTGACACTGGTTCAGAGACGAGGCTCAAGGAGTATTCAGACTACTTTTTTGTTGTTGTCTCCCTATATGGACAACTAAAAATTCTTTTTCAAAATCTGCAAGAGGAGGTCGGTTTTAGATTTATCCACGTAAACGTTAATTTTTCCTTCAAAACTTTGTTTCTGGCCGTGCCCACCAGGCACAGAGAGTATTTCTTCCAAGCATTATTTTGGTAGCATTCTTTGCCCTCAAATATCTGTGCGTTGGATTTGGGAAGCATCCAGGGCTGGGTAGAGCCCTGTCCCCTGCTGTACACGTCTCACAGTTTTTCTCTCTGAGGCTGATTCCAGAGAAGGTGCTGAAGTGCTGTTCCAGTCTGACACTCTCGAGTGTGGGTGATGTGGACGGTCCTGTTTAACCCCTTGGAATGTGGGTTAAATGGACTCAGTTCTGGTTTTGGCTTAGGCTGCTGTTAGCTGTGTTGCTGTATGGTCCTAACTTCTTTAATAATGTTTATTATTATAATGACGGTAACTTCTAATTACTGGGTGCTTGTCATGTACCAAGCATTATTATAAGGGTTAATATGTTGCATTTGCTATAATTCTCCTAGGAACCTGGCATATCAGGTTTTATTATCCAATTATGTCTGTGGGGTGGATCACATCACTTGCTTAGATTTCACCTCTGGTAGCTGGGAGGAAAGGGATCATAACGCAAGTCCCAGGGACCCTGAATCCTCAGTCATGTCCACCTTGTTTACCTCACTGGGTTGTTGAGAATATTAAGTATGATCATGCCTAGGAAAGCCTCTCTCCTTTTAAAAGCATTTTTTTTTAAATTTAAAAGTTACATAAGCACATGATTCTTACAGAAAATTTGGAAAATGCCAGAGGAAGTAAAAACTGCTTATGACTCTAATACTTTTAATAGAAAGATCTCAAGTCAAAAGTCAGAGTATCTGTTTATAACTTGTACCTCATCCCTCAGGGATAAAATCTTTTTAGGAGTCTTGTGCGTGTGTATGTCCACACCCTTTTCTCGGCAAATGTTTTTTGAAAAGGAGACAACTCCAAGGTAGAAGTGAGTGCTTTTCCTGCTTTCGCGGCGTGCTGGGCACAGACTGACCTTGAACATCCAGGATGTCCGTTTCGGGATGCTCTGCCTGCTTTGACCATCTTGTGAGTGTCAGGAGACACCGTGGGGTAAGCAGCCACCCCCAGCTGGCCCGAGTGATAGGAAATGAGGGTTTTGTCCTGTCGGGGATTCCTGTCCCCGATTGCATCTCTCTGTCCCCTTCCCTTCTCTGCTCTTGCTCTTCCTTTCCCACTTTAACTCCTGACCCTCCCCTTTTCTTCCACCTTCCTTCCCTTGATTTCAGGGGGAAGTGCTGAAGTGAAAGTGACTGGTGGGGAGGGGAGCAGGGTGTCAAGAGAAGTGAGAAAAAAAAAAAATCAATGCTCCATTGCTATTTTTAGGCTGTGCAGATTCCTTTCCTCTGATTTCGCTAAGTGCTGTGGGGCAGAACAGCCCAGCACATTCAGTAGTTTCAGCAGATGCCCTATTGCCCCCAAGGGAATAAACCAGATACAGAGGAGGGTGGGGGAGGGCACCTGGGAACCAAATTCTAATGTGGTAAATAGGTGCAGGAGTGAGCTTACGTTTATTCTGCAAGCCCCCTGAGATG
Organism: Potos flavus; assembly: GCA_028534135.1. Lineage (NCBI taxonomy): Eukaryota > Metazoa > Chordata > Mammalia > Carnivora > Procyonidae > Potos > Potos flavus. Next base: position 5,559 of record JAPYYM010004348.1, read on the forward strand.
CCCTGCCCAGATCAGATCCCAGTCGTGGCCTTTAGCTGGGACTGGAAGCCTTGATGGCAGAAGAGCAGGTAGCAGCGAGGCAGGATTTCAAAAGAGAAGTCTAGCGAAGCCTTTAATCAGGTGGCAAGAAGCATTAAGGGGCATTTCTGCTGGTATCAGTGTTTTGCACTGGAGATGGGAATGCCATTCCCTGGTACGCAGAGCAGCCCTCGGCCCTCTGGCCGTCCTCTGGCCACCTGGAGGATGCAGCTGCTCCTGGAGAGTGAGTGTTGTTCGGGGTCAGCTCGGGGTGGAGACAGTTGGAGCTCCAGGACCTGAATGCTTGACATCTGATAGGAGCTCTTCACTGCTCTCTTGCATTTCCCTGAATTTCCAGATAGAACCCAGAATCCAGAACCTTCACTTGCTCTAACTGCCCCTTGGGGCCCCATTTAAAGGTACGTTTTATCTCTTCGTGATTGGCTCAGCACTGTTTCCAGCAAAATCTGGCGTGGTCCAGTTCATTCCGTCCCCTGTTTTTTCATATGTGCAGAATACAGACCTGATGGTACCCAGTAGTAGTAGTAGTAGTAGTAGTAGTAGTAGTAGTAGTAGTAGTAGTAGTAATAATAATAATAATAATAATAATAATAATACAGAAATTCCATTGAGAGGGGTTAGTGACTCATGGAGTCAGAAACCCCGGGAAGGAGTCTTGGAGAGGTTTATCAATGTCAAAAGAAGCCAGAGATCGAATTACAACATAATATGCACAGTTGGGTGTGCTTTATTATTTATAACACTTGCTTCATTTTTAACACTCCTCTGAATGTTAAATCGTTCTTCTGATGGGTTTCCCATCCTGCTCACCTACCTTGCCCGGCCTCCATCATTTAAAATACCATGAACGGTTGCTTTTAGGCAGACAAGTGCACCGTTCTGGCTTCGTTCTGGCTTGTACTGCAACTTCCTTTGCAGAAATCAGTTCCAGGTTTCTCAGTCGGGATGCAAAGCTCAGTGAATTGAAATAAAAAAGAAAAAAAAAAAAAACAGAAGAAGGTATGATGGGGTTAATGTGTCACAAATGGAGCTTGTACCCACTGACAGTATTCAAAAAAACGCACATCATAGACTCATTCAACGAACATCTTTTCCTCGGCTTGGTCCTGGGGATACAGAGAGGACCCCCTGCCCTGATGGAGCATTTGTTCTTGTTAGAGACGACAGACAATAAACAAGATAAGGACAGGTTGCACCTTACACTGTGGATGTAACCGGGAATGGGGAATGATGGAGAATGAGGGGCGGGTCCGGGGAGGGTCGCTGTGCAGTGATGCTCTCCGAGGGCAAGGAGCAGTTGAGCTGATGCTGTCGGGTATGTCCGTCTCCGGGTCACTGGTGTGCCATTTTCCTGCCCCATTGGTGAGTGTCTAGCAGCTCGTGATCGTAATATGGATAACCAGGCAGAGGCGCTCGGAGTTCAGATGGAGGGTTTCTGCGGGAGATGTATTAGTTCAGTAGAGCAGCCATAACAGAGTACCACATGCTGGTGGCTTAACATAAATTTATTTTCTGCACAGTTCTGGAGGCTAGGTGGTGTTGGCAGTGTTGTTTTTTGTTTGTTTATTTGTTTCATTTTTTTTTTCCTTGAGCCTCTCTCCTGGGATTGTAGATGGCTGTCTTCTTCCTTATTCTTCACCTGGTCTTTCCCCCTTGTGTGTACCTGTTTCTGTCCCAGCCTTCTTTCTTCTTATATAGGGTCGTACTGGATTAGGATCCACTTTAATGGGCTCACTTTAACTGAATTACATTGCAGACTATGGCCAGATACACATTCGAAGGTACTGGGGGCTGGGACTTCAGTGTATGAATTGTGAGGAGACACAGTTCAGCCTGTTAGGTAAGGAAGCGAAGAATGTGTGACGGTCGATCTTCATATGGAGGCATTCTTGGGGACTTTATCTTATCCTTCGGGTACCTTGTGATGTGCTGCACCTGTGCCTGAGGGAAGTGACCATCAGGTGACACACTGAAGGATGTGTGTCAAAAGGATGTGTGTCAAAATGCAAAAGGACACACTTTTGCATTCTTGACAGGAACTGGGCTCCTGTAGTGTGGGTCCTGCGCTGAGTGAGCCATCTGAGAACCTTGAACTGGACTAAAGATTCTTTTTAAACATTTTTATAGCTCTCATCTCAAAATTGGGAGGTAGATCTCAGTACCTCTTCTGAAAAGGTGCTGCTGAATATTTTGTATCTAATTGAAGATAAATTAAGTAAAAAATGTCAAGCTAGATCACTAGAAAAAGGACACCTAGTTTAAAAAAAATCTATTGATACATTCATAATTTTGTAACGCAGAAGGAAATCATTTGACAATTTATTGAAAACTATGTGCTCAGCACTCTAAGGGGAATCTAGAAGCATAGTAATTGATTATTCGTTCTTTCACCCAACAAATATTTATTGAGTCTTTACCATGGGCTCCATCTACAATATCCATTAAAAAACCCAAAAAACAAAAAAACATCTGGGTAAGGTGACTTGAGCATGATCTGAATCAATCCAATCTGTTAGTGTAGAAATCTTACTGTAGAATCCTTCTTGAAGCTTCTGGGATGGGTGCTGGGGGAATGGTAGGGGTAAGACAGAGCAGATCTGGGCAGCGGCGGAGGGAGAAGCAGACTCTGCAGTGAGTGTGGATCCTGATGTAGGGCTCGATTCCAGGACCCCGAGCACATGTACCTGAGCCGAAATTGAGAGTTGGGTGCCTAACCGGCTACACCACCCAGGCTCCCCTTAAGCCACTCATATTTTAGATTTTCTTTTCCTGGAAATCTAAGTTAATCCATTTACTGTACTGTGTATCTTTCTCACGTATGTCTTCTATTTTTTACCACATATGTCTATATCCTAAACAATATATGCATTGTGTGTTAATATTAAAACTAGGTGGTCTCATACTGTATGTAGCCTTTTGTAATGTGCTTTTTAAAAAATTCGATGAGATACTTTTGATATTTATCTATGTTGATACTTGCAGATATTTTGAATGTAATATCCTATTCCACACTTCATCTTTACTGAGAAACAGATTGTTTTCACTCTTCTACTATTGCAAAAATTTTCAATTTCCCCATTTGCCAAGATGAAAAAGTATCACCTTTGTAATTAGGAAAGACAAATATTAAAACATCTCTTAGCTTCAATGTTAAGACATACATTATGTGGCTTCAGGCAGTCTAGACGAGTAGCAAGTAGTCTCAGGGAATCTTTCTCATCCACGTGGTTCCCTCTCCTAGCTCACAGATGTATCAAATTGATTATTCTAGAAATATGTCCAATAATACAGGCCATAAAGCTTTCGTTCTGCGTTAGCACATTTTTTTTTTTTTAGGTGACAGCCTCAACATCATGGTGCTGAGGCCATTTGGGTTGGTGACTTATGACTCTATTTCCTGGTGACTTGCCACAAAGTTGTCTTCTTCTACTTCCTCCGTAAACACATCTAACTCTATAACCTCCCCTTCCAAAACAGGAAGTGGCAGAAGAGTGGTTTTGCTTGATCTTATTCCTCCCCTCTATGTCTCCAGGGATCCTGCTCTCAAGCTGAATATGTGTCTTTTCTTCTTCTGCTTGTGGGAACATCCCCAGCCCTACCTTGAATCACATCCCTACAGACCATGAACTTTAGCCCATCTAACGGTTCGTCTTGCCGAATTGCTGCTTGAGATGGTTGCTTTTTGAAGGGCATTTGCCCTTTAATCAGGGACTCTGGAAGACAGAACTGCCTTTGAGAAAAAAGTTGAATCTTTTTGGGTGGAACCTAAGATAGTTTGTCAAGGCTTGGGGCTTACAAACTCTGCTGGAGGTGCTCAAGGGACACCGTGGAATTTAGTAATATGAACCAATTTGAGAATATTTGGCCTGGCACTTAAAAAATATGTGGACATGAAAAGAATTCAGTAGTCATGTCTTTCTAAGTCAGTATTTTACGAAGTCCGTGTTTATTTCCATATCTTTAAGGTACGACTTTAGCACCAATAGGAAGAGCCACTCTTGTTCAGTCTTCTACCTGGGCATCCTTGTAGTCCAACAAACATGTACACTATGGAAATTTACACAGGTGAAGACAGATAGCAGTTTAGGTGGGCAAACTGCCAAGTGAGTGCTTGACCATTTAGATGGGTTGGATCACCTGAAGACCAGGCTACTAGATCAGAGGAAACAAAATGGTTTTATGGAGAATATAATCAGGGGTAATATGGATAAGGCAAAATTTCAGGAGTAAGGAAGGGATTTTAGAGACATTGGGATAGTTTTCTTAGTTGGTGAGAAAAATTACAGATTGAAAATTGGGAGATTGTTTGCTAAATCCAGTTCTGCAGCTAACTAGCAATGTGCTCTTGGATCTCTCCCGGGGCTGGGGTCTGCAGTGGGAGGTTGGACCATGAAGAACTCCGTGATGTTGTCTCTGTAATAACATTCTCTTATTCAGAACTGGATCGCATTTCTGCCAATTGCAAATGGGAACCAGGCAATCTATAAGTGTTAGCAAGGTATAATAAAAATAGCAGTGATTCTGAAACCTGCTTAATGAAAGTAATAGCTAACATATAGCATCTATTACATGTCTGCTTCGTTCCAAGCCCTTCA
>JAPYYM010004349.1:0-10192 GCA_028534135.1 Potos flavus
AAAAAAAAGGGGGTATGTTAGGGGTGTACCAATCAATACTTCCAGGAACAGGTCTACTTTATTAATTTTTAATTAAAAAATCATGAATTCTTATTGTAAAAACATTCAAGCAACAATTCTCAAGCTACTTTTTGTGTATCCTGGGATTCAGCAATGAAGTAAATACACTGTAGTTAGTGGGAGCTAGGTTTCTCACTGCTGAAGATGGGAGTTAGGGACAGGGAAAGAGGAAGGCTAAAGTGAACTGGCAATATGTTCCTACACATAATTTTTAAGGAGGTTCATACTATAGTACTATGATAGAATGTTCTGTTGCTTGATTTTTTTAATGTATCACTGACATCTTTCCATGTTAGTCCATTTACATATATTTCTTTTTAAAAACTGTATAATATCCAGGATGTGGATTTAGTACAATTTATTTACTAATTTTCCTGTTGTTGAACATATAGATTGTTTCCTATTTTTTCTATAAAAACTTCAGTGAAAATTTTTGTGCATTTATATCTATAGTTCTATGCTCTAGACATGTAGGACACCCGAGTCAAAGGATATTCATATTTAACCTCTTGATAAATATTGCAAGGCCCACATCAGAAAGCAGAAGTTCACCTAGTGTCTCTTAATTACCCCTGCCAGAACCATACCTTCAGAATAAATGGGAACAATGACTAAGACCAATTTGTGGGCCATTTGGATGAGTCTTATGGACCATGAGCTGCTCATAGCTGTGCACTACTGACGAGCACTGAGCAGTGATAATTGCTCATTGTATAGTACCAGTGAACATCTCAGGCTGTGTGTTATCTCATGCAGGCTGGTACATGACCACATGCAGTCTTTCAAGAGATCATTGTTAACCTGAGGGGTTATGCCAACTCTGTAAGTGCCCCATAATTACCTGTGTGTTTTCTGCTGTGTTTAAGAACACAGCTCTTAATTATTGGGACTCTTGGATCACTACTTATTTTCTACTTTATTTTCTTATCTTTACTGTTTTCTTGCCTTTCACTCACAACTGATTCAGTAAAATCAGATGTATATTTGCAAGAAAATATTGGCAGTATCAAGACAGGCTTTTTAAAAAAAAGATTTATTTATTTGAGAGAGAGAGGGAGAGAGTACATGTGTGTGCGGGGAATGGGGGTGGGGAGAAGGGGCAGAGGTAGAGAGACAGAGAATCTGAAGCAGACTCCCTGCTGAGTACAGAGCCCAATGTGGGGCTTGATTCTATGACCCTGAGATCATGACCTGAGCAGAAACCAAGAGTTGGATGCTCAACCCACTAGGCACCCAGGTGCCCCTCAAGACAGGCTTAACAGAAATGAAGAAATACACTAATTTCTGTTTTTATACCACCTCCTGTCCCCCCTAAAAATATCTGCTTTATAGGTTGCCTTTTCGGCAATGGATATGTTATCTTGTGGGAGAGGGGTATGTGCAAGGGAAAGGAAGCAGAAATCACTATCCCAATTCAGAGATTGTGTCCAAGCCAATAGCATTGTTTTTAAATAATCACTGTAAATAAACTACCAAAGATATAAGAAAGGTTTTTAAAGGATACAAAGTTATAATGTGAAAATCTTCAAGTGGTGGAGTAAGATTTACTATTACCTGACTATAACAATGGAAGAAAAGATCTGAAGGTAGTTTTCATGTAACATTTATTGAGCCTCCGTTCCAACTCCTGGGCTGGGGGTTAGGGAACATAGATGAATAAAATGTGTTCTTTGTCTTTGAGTAACTCAAATTCTTGTTGGGGACACAGACATGAGAGCATATAAATATAATATGGCATGAAGACTCTATAATATTGGTATATACTGGATATTATAGTTATATCAAGGGAACACAGAAGATAATTAGTTTTTGCTTTTTTTTTTTTTTATTATTAAGTAGGCTCCACACCCAGCATGGAGCCAACACAGGGCTTGAACTCAAGACCCTGAGATCAAGACCTGAGCAGAAAATTCAGATGCTTAGCCCACTGAGCCACCCAGGTGCTCTGGGAAATGATTGGTTTTTGACTCAGGGTATCAGGAGGGTTTCAGTGGGGATGTGATCTTTGGGCTGGGCCTTTAAGAATGAGTGGGAGTTGGCCAGGTTGATGAGCTACAACAGAAGGCATTTCCAGGCAGAGAGAATGCACTGCATGAGTAAAGGCAGAAAGACTATATCCGGGTCCCTGGTACACCTGTGACCTCTAAAAACTCTGCAGGTTAATACATATCTAAACTGGCGATTCTCCCGCTTTCAGGTACATACAAACCACCTGGGGATCTTGTTAACACGCAGATCCTGATTCAAAAGGTTTGGAGAGGGCCTGCGGCTGCGTGTGTGTCTAACAAGCTCCCAGGGAGGCCTGGCGGCACACTTTGAGTAAAAAGGCTGGAACACTGTCAACTGTTGTCTCCTTCAGCTGAGCCCGCTAGTTAGGACAAGCTAGGAGCAAGATGGACAGCACAGATCTACCTTTCGCCGGGAACAGTTAATAAAAAGTATTAGAAGCCTCTCTTTTTCAGAAACAGATTCTTCATTGTACCTGAGCCAGCCAGGGGTGTGAATGAGAGTGACTCACCCTGTGGAGGTGACACGGGAGCAGGCAGTGCGGGGGGCGGGGGCGGTCCAGGCAGGCCAGTCAGGGGCTGTGAGTCAAGGACGGTGGCAGGGCAGTGGTGAGCTCCTTGGTCTGAGGGTCTTTGGTGGGAGATAAAAGGGAAAGCAGGACACAGAGGGTTCGCACAAGTTTTCAACTGAGTGGGGCTCCTGAAGAATAATGGCAACTAGAAAAACATAGCTCAAGTTGCCGTTTTGAGTTAGTTTGATGCTTTCTCAGGTGCTTCATTTTTAGTAAGAACATAGCTGCATCTGTCAGCACACTGTGCTAGGAATCCGTGACACTGCTCTTTCTAAAAAAGAACCTTTTTGGGGCTCACTGAAGTAATACTTGTTCTTTGCAAAACATTTGACAATAAACCATGTTTTTGGGTGGTCTTAGTTGTGTAGATGATCTGGACTAATTTTCTTTTATTTAAAAAAATTTTTTTTTTTTTTTTTTTTTTTTTAAAGATTTTTTTTTTAATTTATTTATTCGTCAGAGAGAGAGAGCACAAGCAGGCAGAGTGGCAGGCAGAGGCAGAGGGAGAAGCAGACTCCCTGCTGAGCAAGGAGCCCGATATGGGACTCGATCCCAGGACCCTGGGATCATGACCTGAGCCGAAGGCAGCCGCTCAACCAACTGAGCCACCCAGGCGTCCCTATTTAAAAAATTTTTTAAATTAACATATAATGTATTATTTGTTTCAGGGGTACAGGTCTGTGATTCAGCAGTCTTACACAATACCCAGCGCTCACCCCAATGTCCATCACCCGGCCACCCCATCCGCCTACCCCCCACCCCTCCAGCAACCCTCAATTTGTTTCCTAAGATGAAGAGTCTCTTATGGTTTGTCTCCCTCTCTGGTTTCATCTTGTTTCATTTTTTCTGGACTAATTTTCTTTATTCCTATTTTCCATACATCACCCGGTCTCCCTGCCCTCCTTGGGGAGCTGATGCCCGAGGGGCTTTGCCATGTGGCAAATAGAATCCTGGAGGGCCCACCTGTTGTGCTAAAGACAGACTGTGATCTCCAAATGAGATCACTGAGCTTTTCTTCACTTTCATTGTCTCTGCTATTTATGCTGGTTGTGAAATGCAATGGTAGACTTCATAAGACTAATAAAAGAGGAGGAAAGATCAAGTGATTATTTTTCACAAGAAGATTAATTCTGGTCATGCCTTCCTTTCTGTGATGAAGTTTACAACCTGCACAGATGGTCTGGAACAGCCCACATGCCTGGAATTGAGCATCCAGGGATTGCGATATCCTTGCTACCTCTGTAACCTTGGACATGCCCCCACAAAGACCACTATAGAGATAAGATCATTCTAGATCATACTGGAATAAGCAATTATTAACCGTAAGGACTTGCTAAGAATAAAATCAGACAGACACGTGCGCTGGTTGGAGAATTATAAAATCAGAAGCTGAAGGAGGCTGATGATGGTACTACAGTTCAAGGATGATTTAAGACATTGTTGATGTATTTACAAGCACAAGGTCACTAGGTATCTTGGAACCAGGGTTTATCTCTTTCTGTTTTTAAGAGTCCCATCAGAATGCCAAAAGCAGGGATTCTCATGCTTTAGACTGCATGTTAATCACCTAGAAGGACTTGTTGGAAATGCAGATGCCTAGGCTGCATCCCAGTGTGCGGACTCAAGAGTCTGCAGTGGTGATCACCTGCAGGTGGGTGAGCCTGTCTTCTGAGCCTTAAGCCTTAGCGGAATCACACAGACTAACAAGGGTAGGTCTTGTGCCACTGGGAAAGACAGTCGTTTTTACTCCTACTAGTCTCCCACCAAAAGCTGAGTGAAGACTAAAGAAAGGGAAAATGTCTCAAGAAAGAAACACTGAACAGACAAATCCCAATTTTTATATTCTTTCTGTATTTCTAAAAGGTCGTATACAAATCAGATTTATGTGAGTTAATTTTTACTTTCCCTTTACTGGATCCTAACATGTTAGATCCACTTTTGATATTCCCGTGGCAGTGACTTTTCGACCCTAACTTTATTTTCCAGCTTCAAATAGCCTGTCCACCAAGACTTTTTTTTTTTTTTTTTAAGATTTTATTTGAGAGAGAGAGCAACGAAAGGGGGCAGGTCAGAGGGAGAAGCAGACTCTCTGCTAAGCTGGGAGTAGGGATCATGACCTGAGCCAAAGGCAGACGCTAACCGCTTAACTGGCTGAGCCACCCAGGTGCCCTTCCACCAAGAATTTACCTACCTGCGAATGGCAGAAGTGCACTAAGCACTGGTGGTTACTCGCTCCCGTAACAACACAACCCTTCCTTTCCCTGGCGCTCCCCTCACTGCGCTGATGGCTGCTGCTGGCCCTTCTCTGTCAGGGCGTCCCAGTGCTGCTGCTTTCCTACATCCTGGCTGGGATCTGCACTGTGCCTGAGGCCTTGGCTCTCCCTGCACTCTGCCCACCAGCCTCCCCTCCGTGGTCCCTGGCTGACCTGTTACATGGCCAGAGTCCCAGAGGGACCTAGCCCTTCCTCCTCCTTCGGGAGTCACCACCTGTCAGACCAGTTGCCCCAGTCAGCTACCAGCCTGGTTCCATTCTGCTTTAAGCCAGTGATTCTTTTTTATTTTAAGACTTTTTATGTAAGAGAGAGAAAGAGAGCAAGCACACAAGAGGAGGGAAGAGGCAGAGGAAGAGGAAGAATCAGGCTCCCTGCTAAGCAGGGAGCCTGAGGTGGAGCTTGATCCCAGGACCCCGGGATCATGACATGAGCTAAAGCAGACGCTTAACTGACTGAGCCACAGGTGTCCCTAAGCCAGTGATTCTTAACCTCAGCTGCACAGTAGAGCCATCTGAGGAGCTTTTCAAAAGTACCAATGCTTGGGGTGGTTGAGCGTCTGACTCTTGATCTCAGCTCAGGTCTTGATCTCAGGGTCCTGACTTCAGGCCCTGTGTTGGACTCCATACTGGGCATGGAACCTACTTAAACAACAACAACAAAACCCAATGCTTAAGTTATTTCTCTCCCTGCCCCAACCTGGGTTGGTCTGGAGCGGAACCAGGCACAAGGTTCTGACCTCCCCCATGTGATTCTCATGCATAGCCACAGCTGAAAATCACAGCTCTAAACTTAAGTTCACCTGTAGAACAGGGAAGATAACACCCACCTCGTAGAGCTGTTGTTAAGAATTAGGTGGTAAACTTACAGAGTTACACATAGTTCCCAGCTAATGGGAAAGCACTGGACAAATGGTAGTTACTGTTATAATCATCTTCAGACTCAGAGAGTTCATTGCTACACTGTCAGGTCATAAAAGGACACTGGGAACTTCAGGGATCATTTGGTTATGGCTCTGAAGTGGCAAGGCCATGCTCATTATAGCTCTTGTCAACCAGAGTTCCATTGTTTGTGGGTCTTTGCACGTATTATCTGCGGTAACCCTCTCTCTGTTTGAGGATCTTACCTCTAACGGTGTGGTGATTGGTGGTACAGGCTTGGAAGTCAGGTGGCTTGGATTTAAACCTCAGTCTGGACTCTTAAGACTTGTGTGATCCTGGGCACAAGACCTAAGCCTCAGTTTCCTCACCTGTAAAATGGGGATACTTATCATATGGAAGTAACATAAGGCCTACAAAGCTCCATGCCGGGCATGTGGTAGGTGCTCCAAAAATGCGGACATTACTTGCATTCAGTGCTTTCTCTCCCTGCTTGTAAAGTCAATCCTGATGATTCCACTGCATTGATCTCTCTCTTTATTAAGAATTTACATTTGTTTGGTGCTTAATGCACTGGTCCATTCTCATATTGGATACACTCAGACTTTTAGATTTGACCTGTGTCCTAAGGTTGAATTGGTCGAGAATGTTGTTTTTATGCTAAACTTAATAGATCAGTTAGTGTTGGCTCTTTTGGGAAGGTATTTTGGACTAATGCTGTTTTTATGCTAAACTCAACAGGTCAGTGTTGGCTTTTTTGGGAAGGTATTTTGGACTAAGCACAGATTTAGATGGTCCTCTTTTCTCTAATAGACACAGAAAGCTCTCCATCAATCAATCAATCTTCTGTCTCAGAAAGCACCTTTAAGTAGAATGAAAAAGGTCTTAGGATCTACATTGGTTTGGTTCTGGTTTCTACTTTCACATGAACTGATTAAATTGCCAGACCTCCAATTAAGTGAGAAACTGCATCTGGGTAGTTTCTGTGGCCAGTCCTCCCTCTAGCTTCATGGTCCTCCTCTTTTGCTGCCTTCCTGTCATTTAAAAAACATTTCAGTTTTAAGTTCAGCATAAATGTTTCACTGGTTTTCTAGTTCTAGATACCCCAGGCTTTATGGTTTGTTTCCCTGTTTTACTAAGTCTTCTTGAATGTTTTACTATTTGTATTATTGATTTTTTTTTTAAAAGAAATGCTTTCTTTTGAACTTATAAGTGAGTACATAAGAACAAGGACTGTGAAGACAGAGTTGGCAGTTTAAAAGACATTTCCCTCTATCTGTTTCCTTTGAAGTTTGTTCCTGCCTCTAAATCTCTAAAATTAGGCACTTAGAAGCTTTGGGGGAAATGTGTGAGGAAAAAAGGAAAGGGTGAAGAGGGTGGAATTTTAAATTTTGACGTACTCTTTTCCAGAAGGTGCTTTACAAGTAAAAGCATTAGGTTTATATGCTCATACATATTTAGATATACATACACGCATAGATATGATGCTTTTTAAAAAGTGAGTTTCTGGAACTCAAGATTACATAGAGAATAAAATCCTTCTCCCACCTACTGCTTCCTGAACCTGCTGTGTTGCATGTAAAAGTAGAGAATTATATATGTTTAGCATGTATTTGTCAACACTACCTCAGAAAAATCTATTGGTAAGACGTAGTAATTCTTACTCGTCACACAAATAACCGTTATGTGAAAACGTTTGATTAATCTTTTACAATTCATGTGGTACTTTTCACAAATCTTAATATTTCATGAATCCAGTGAAGTGTTACTATGGTTTTGTAGAGATGGAAGGAGGCTCAGTGAAGATAAGTGACTGAAGGTCACAAAGCCAGTAAGTAGAATACTGCATCCCAGTCTGTGACTTTGAAATCCCAAACCCAGTCTGTTTTACGGTGCCACATCGACATCGAGGGCAAAATCCTCCGTGCACGCCAAACATTTGAGGGAAAACACAAATAGCTTTGGTCTTGACCAGAAGAAAATCCAGTTAAACATCTGACTAGGCTACACCTGCAGTTAAAGATTTTTTTTCCTGATTGCACATATGAGTCCTTGTGTTAAACGTCAGTTGCTGGTGTCCTGACGTGGGTTGTTTTTGTGGCATCAAGATTACCCCCTCCCTCTTACCCTCCATGTTCCATCTGGTCCACATGTTCAGTACAGGCTATTTTAAGTTAGGTAGCATTTGCCGTGTCAGATGTGTTTCAGGGTACAGCTTCTATACAAATAAATTTTAGTCGGAGTCTCTGGTTTTCAGAGGGGGCATGCTAATCTACTGCTCATTTGTCCACACGCTTCCCTGTCAACCAGTGCTAAGGCTCCCTGCGGGTTCAGCGGCTGTCAGCAAACCAACACACGGACTGCTTGTTTTCTGACTCAGGTCAACTATTGGTACCTGATGCAGTTTCTCTTTAAAATATCATGCTAATTCTTTGAAGCTCCTCTCACATTCAGGCCTTCTCCACAAGTTGGAGATGGCATAATTCAGAACATCCACTGGGTTGTTCTACACGTTGTTCAGGTTGAGAGCCTGTTTCTCAGCCCGATGTCCTGGGTTCACCTTCCACCCACCTGGCTCGGCTGCACTGACCAAGAGTAACAGAAAGTGTGCACTTTTCTGAGCAAGTCCCTGGGATCTTGCCACTGCCTTACAACACACAACCGTCCTCAATCCTGGGGACTAAGCCTATTTGTCTGTGTCCTCTACAACTAGCATGGTGGCTGGCACAGGGCAAGTGCTCCAGAATAAGTTCTAAATGAATGGATTCTCGGGCCCCTGCTGAAGTTACATCTGTCAGACACAAATTACCCAATTTTAAGTAGTTTTTAAGACTACAATATGGGCCCTAACCATACCATCTGGATCATATATCTTTAAAAATACAATTTATCAAAACATATGTAATGGGATTCTTACTAATTCAGGAATTATTTGCAGGGCAATTACTGCCAGTACTTCGAATGTTGCAGGGAAAGAAAATCATAGCTTCAGGAGCTGCTATATGTCCTCTTGCCTGTGCACTTTGCTCTTTTCCTGAGAGGCAAAAATAGGGTTAAAAAGTACTTTAGCAGGACAATGTGCGTATGGCTAACACTACCATACTATATGCTTAAAGGTGGTTAAGATGGTAAATTTTACAACAGAAAGGAAGAAGTACTTTAAAAAATTTACTAGACAGTGCTAGATTTTTGGAATTTGAAAAAAAAAAAATCAGAAAAGCCCTTACAACCTCATTGGAAACTCACTGTTAGAATTTACTTAAATGAGTAGCTAGCTATTTGCATGTATACAGAGTCCTCTCTCAAAGAGGTAACACTTCACACACTGGCTAAGTTGGTTAAGTCCAAGCTTTTTCACTGAAATTGCAAAGCCCTAGGTCACCTGGGTGGCACAGTCAGTTGAGCATCTGACTCTTGATATCAGCTCAGGTCATGACCTCAGGATTGTGGGATCGAGCCCAACCTCGAGCCCTACATGAGGCTCTGTGCTCAGCATGGAGTCTGCTTGTCCCTCTCTCTGCTCCTCTCCCCACTTGTGTGCACACATGTGCACTCTCTCTCTAATAAATAAAATCAATCTTAAAAAAAAAAAGAACGAACTTGGAAAGCCTTTCATGGTTTGGCCTCTGTTTCCAGGTGAAACCCATACAGTCCGTGCTCTTTTTTCAAGTCCTCGAATAGGATGCTTTCTTGTGTTTCACACACTTTCCCCATCATTTTTCTTTTATCTTTAAAAAAATTTTTTTAATTATTAAGATTTTCTTATTTTTAAGTAATTTCTACACCCAGTGAGGGGCTTGAACTCACAACCCTGAGATCAAGAGTCACATGCTCCTCCAACTGAGCCAACCAAGCACCCCAATGATTTTGTGTGTTATTTTTTTAAGTAAGCTCTATGCTCAATGTGGGGCTTGAACTCACAACTCAAAAGTAAAGAGTCGCATGCTCTACCGACAGAGCCAATTGGGCACACCTTAATTTTAAGCAAACTCTACACTGTATGTGGGGCTCGAACTCATGACCCCGAGGTCAAGAGTCATGCTTTACTGACTGAGCCAGCCAGGTGCCCCCTCTTCTTATTCATCCTATAGAGCTCAGATGAAATGCCATCTCTTTAGGGAGGCCTTCTTTAAACCCCTTGAGGTTTGGGTCTCTTGCTGTCTCTGGATTGAGCCACTGATTGATCCACACTCTTTCAGAAATCTGGATTTTTCCTTTGTAGCATTTAATACAATTTTATTTATGTAATGATATTAGTCTTTCCCACGAGCCTGGAAGTTCCATGAGGTAGGGACTGTTTTCTCTTGCTAACATGAGAAACATGCTGACATGGTATTACTAGGGCCCCACAGGTACTCAGTACTCTCTTAGCAGGTAGATACTTTTCCCACAAATCTATCTTAGTA
>JAPYYM010000435.1:0-14682 GCA_028534135.1 Potos flavus
ACTGCGCTGGCCCCAGTGTGTTAACATCTTCCTGAAATAAAAGGTCCTCCTCTGCTTAACATTCCTCTAATGTGCCAATCTTGTAACCTTATTAAAAGAGAAAAGGAGATGAATTTGGCCTGGCGCTTCCTTCCTGAGTACTCAAGAGCCTTCTGCTCAGATAATCCCCCTCAGATCTGGCCCAGGATTGACATTGGGCTTATTGATGTGACCTTCCTCAGTTTGCTTTTCTTTGCCCCTCCACTGTTCCCCACGATGGCTTAAAATTAATATTAAAAAAAGAAACCCACCCAGCGCACAAGAGTGAAAGTAAAATCGTGTTGAAAAGCTGGGGATCAGAAGAGCGGTCCCTTTTCCACCGTGCACACGGGCACCCCAGCCTCAACCCTGGGGACAGCCACTCCCGAGTCTTTTGTTTGTTTTGATCCTCTCCTTTTTGTGGTGAAAGGACATTATTTATTAATTTTATTTTGGTAAAAACGCCCATCTTATAAAATTGACCATCATGATCATCTTTCTGCACCCAGTTCCGTGGCATTAGATTCATGCACGCTGTCGCGCGCCCATCACCACCAGCACTCACTTCCAGAACTTTCTTATCTTGCAGAACGAACACTCGGCACCCATTAAACACAAACGCCTAATTCTTCCCTCCCCTCCCTGCAGCCCCTGGGAACCATATTCTACCCCCTGTCTCTGTGAATTTTACAACTATAGGAACCTCATTCCAGTCGTATCACATAGTGTTAGTCCTTTGTGACTGGCTTCTTTCACTCAGTATATGATCCTCAAGGTTCATCCGTGTTGTAGGGAGTGTCAGAGTGCCCTTGCTTTTTTTTTTTTAATTTAATTTTATTTTTTCAGTGTCCCAAGATTCGTTGTTCATGCACCACACCCAGTGCTCCATGCAATATGTGCCCTCCTCAAGTTCTCTTGCTTTTTAAGGCTGACTAGTGTTCCGTTGTGGGTCTGGACCACGTTTTGGTTATCTCTTCATCAGCTGGTGGACACTCGGGTTGTTTCTAGCTGTCAGCCTTTGTGAACAATGCTGCCATGAACATGGGTGTACAAATATCTGTTTCAGTCCCTGCTTTCAGTTCTTGTCAGTATCATCCCCGGAAGTGGAATTGCTGGATCATTCATCTATGGTTATCGTTCCTTAATTTTTATAATTAACCTTATCTTGTTCTCAGACCCCTATTCTGCTGGGCAGCAGGAGAAAAAAAATTAAAAATGTGTCATTTGATGGTATCTTGGTATTTTGGTTACTTCTGCCTGCCTCTATCTATCTATCATCTATCTATCTATCTATCTATCTATCTATCTATCTATCTATCTATCATCTATCTATCTGTCTGTCTATCTATCTCTTCAAGTTTTCTTAAGGTATAATTTACAATCCATACTATTCACTCATTGTAAGTGTACAACTTGATGATCTTTAGTAAATTATGTGGCTGTGCAACCAGCACCACAACCCAGCTTTAGAACATTCCCATCCCCTAAGCAGCTCCAGACTCCACCCTGTGGAAGGTGATTCTCTGCGCCCAGCCTTCCTCTCAGCCCTGGGCCTCTGGAGCTTCCCTGGGACTAGTCTTCAGGATCCTCCTGATGTGTGTGTGTGTGTGTGTGTGTGTGTGTGTGTGTGTGTGTATTTGTATGTGTTTTTGGCTTCATGAGACAAGTGCAGGCTTCTGATTTTCTAGGTACACCCTGGCATTCAGCCTGGCATCTGCCATCTGCCTTCCTGCCATCTAGGGGCTGTGACCCCCCTCTACACACACAGCCTCCTACACAGTTCTGTAGGGGGATCTGCTTGTACCTCCTCAGCTCCCCCTCCCTGCACCTGCCAGCTTGGTCACCCTTTTGCGTTCCATGTCTAGGTTTCTGAGAATGTGTTGGACCCTCCTACCCATGGTCATACCTCCCCATCTCCTTGTCCTTGTGGCTCTGTACCTGTGAGCTTTCAAGGGAGAAGAGAGATGGAGAAGGTCAAGTATCACTTTTAACCAGGATTTCCTCCTCTTCATTAATTTTCAAAACTCTCAAGAGGATCAGAAATTATATATTAGAATCCTGTTTCTTTTCTTTCTTTATTTTTCTCTTTTTTGTAAAATATTCTAGTTGTTTGGAATTTCTTGTTCGCCACGGTAAGGTGCAGCCACTAGAGCTTGCCTGCAGGGGGTACACAAGGGATCATGCCCCAAAGAGGATTGCTTTGCTAAAAATACAGCGATGGAATTCCTAATGGTTCCAAGAACTTGCTCCTGAGTTGACCATCACTTGCCCTCTCAAACTGTCAAAGGGTATTCTTAAAAAACACCAAATGAAAAACGGCATGGCGATTTCTTAAAACATTAAACAGAATTACCCTATGATCCAATAACTCCAGTTCTGAGTATGCATCCAAATGAATTGAAAGCAGAGGCTCAGGTATGAATTTGCCTGCCCACATTCACAGCAGCCAAAAGGTGGAAGCAACCCAAGTTGCTTTCATCAACAGATGAATGGATAACCAAAATGTAGAATGTACAAACAATGGAATATGATGCAGCCTTAAAAAGGAGAGAAATTCTGACATGTTACGACATCGATGAGCCTGGGGAACATTATGCTAACTGAACTCAGCAAAAGGGAAAATACTGCATGATTCCACTTATATGAAGTACCTAGGGGAGTCAAATTTATGGAGACAGAAAATAGAGTGGTGGTCCCCAGGAGCTGAGGGAAGGAGGGAAAGGGGAGTCGTTCTATGGGTATGGATTTCCAGTTGTGCAGGATGAAAAAGGTTCTGGAGATTGGTTGTACAACAATGTGGACAGATTTAACACTACTGAAGTGTATGCCAAAAAATGGTTAAGATGATACATTTTATGTTACATGTATTTTACCACTTTTTTTTTTTTTAAGATTTTATTTATTTATTTGACGGAGAGAGAGATCACAAGCAGGCAGAGAGTCAGGCAGAGAGAGAGGGGGAAGCAGGCTCCCTGCTGAGCAGAGAACCTGATGCGGCTCGATCCCAGGACCCTGAGATCATGACCTGAGCCGAAGGTAGAGGCTTTAACCCACTGAGCCACCCAGGCGCCCCTATTTTATCACAATTTTAAAGGTATGCCAAATGAATCATTAGCTCCCTTTGAGATAAAACATTGGGGTATTTTTGGATCATCAAAAAATTCATTGAGAACCAACTCATGTTTTCTGATTTGTTATTAGTATACGCCTTGGCTTAGAACACAGTCTTAACTCTTATATTTGGCTGACAAACTTATGTGACAGTAGGCGTTAAATAAATGGCATTTATAAAATGAAGGGAGATAAAGGATAGTCAGCAGGGTGCTCTGTGACAATACATTTATCACGAAGATCACACAGAACAAGGCAATAAATTTACAAAAGAGGGTAGTTTCAGGCATGTCCAACACCCATGAAAATAGGTAAAAATAGATTTCTTGCAATCAGCCTAGTGTTGTCCGTATAGTTATTGTCTTGAGAAAATCCCATTTGTAGACAATAAATGCTCTGTAGCGAGGCACATAAAAAAGTTGTAACTTGACAAGTTTTCCATTAAATGAAAACTAGAAAGAGATCAGAAAGTAACTGAAAAGCTGGAGGCTTTTTTTTTCTTGTCTACTGGGAGCTTGCACAAGACTGACTTCTAGATTTTATTCACCACCAGGTGCGTATTGATTGGAGAAGAGGGGACAGTGACTTGGATTAATGGTGTCAGTCAGAGTCTTTAGTTTTTCTGTGAGTATCTAGACTTGTTGGCTTAGAAGAATCCTCATAATATTTTGCAGTTGCTACATTGCTCAAGTATGTTAATGCCTTTAGCCTAGTTCGACGTGAAATATAAGAATTGCAACTGACACGTGGATTGTTTCATATTTTTGGAATTAAACATTTAGTCTGAAAACATTGTCTTCAGAAGGTGTTTATACTTCTGAGAAAGTAGATCGCTTTGCAGCTTTTTAAAATTATTATTTTATTTAGAGAGAGAGAGTGAGCGCAAGTGAGCAGGGGGAGGGGTAGAGGGAGAGAGAATATCTCAAGCAGCCTCCAGGCTGAACACAGAGTGGACATGGGGCTCAGTCCCACGACCCTGAGATTGTGACCTGAGCCAAGATCAAGAGTTGGACGCTTAACGGACTGAGCCACTCAGGCTCTCTGATCACTTAGCAGCTTTTCATGAAGTGTGGTTATATTAATGTAGTGGTAGGTAATGGCATTTATACTAACAGAGGGAACTGATTAATCCAGTCAAGTAATGAATCATGAGTAGTATTGATGGGAGAGTTACTGTACCAAGGTCAGATTCCCCAGCACAGAGCATGGGCGGGGGGCCAGTGGGCTTCCGGGACGCAGGGCATTGCTGCATGGGAGCTCACTGGAGAAAGCCAGGCCTCCATGGAGCCCCTGCAGTTACTACCTCTTGGCCTTGCCTAAGTCTGCATGCCAGTCCCTTAGGGGCTAGGGATGATAACTCCTTGGTCTTCATAATAATTCTCATATAACCTAGTGGATGACATCTAGTTTGATTAAAATATTGCACCCAAGAAACCTCAAGAAATGAGGCTATCTTAAAGTAACAGTGAAAAATATCTTATAAAGCTGGTGGGACTAGCCTAGCTGCCTTCACCTACTAGAACATAGTCCCTGCCCCAGGGAAAATGCTGGGACTCACTGTCCTCTCCCAGTGAGTGTTACACTGACAGTTTTGGCTGCACCCTGTCCTTCCCACCCCAGCTTTCTAGTGTGTTTTGAAACTACATTCTTAGAAAATGGCTGAGTTGACCAGCAGGATGAGGGCTGTTTTTTTTTTTTTCTTGGCTGGGGAAACATGGAGAGGTTGACCAAGCCCCATGGCAGTGCAGGAGGGGGTTCAGTTTCTTGGGAACCCTGTTGATTGACTATATCAGAGAGAGAGGCACTGGTTGTAGAATAACCCCATCTCAGCTCTGCATGGCAGCTGGTTGGGGCGGGGGGAAGGCTGCCTCATGCTGGGAAGGTCTTTTGGTTTTGGGATTGGGTCTGCTAGCTCTGCACCTGGGAAAATGTGAGAATAAGCACCAGACACCTTTGGAAATCCACATATCCCATCCATTAGCAAGCTCAGGGTCTGGATCTGTTTTCTTCATTTGAGGAAGAGCAAATGGAGGGAAAGCACTACCTGGTCTCTGGAAAAGAAAATACTACAGCATGAAAGGAAGGGAATGTTTTCCTGAACAATCAGAGGAGAGACATTCTTCTAAAAGTGAACAAGAGTCTGACCCCCGCCCCCCCCCAAAAAAAACCTGTATGAAACAGTTTATTACTCTCAATAGAGAATTTGCCCTTTTTCTAGTAAAATGTATTTCTAGCTTTGGTTGTTTAAACATGATGGTACTGGGAAAGTTGGACTGACTTGGCATCCAGAGGAGGTGTGACCATGACTTTGGCTCATCTCATCAAGTGCACCATTCCTGGGGACGCTTCCGAGGCTGGGCAGGGGGCAGTGCGTGGGCTCCTGATTGCTTTCCTTCTCCATGGTGCCCCACGCTCCCCTCTCTGGGCCTGGGCCTAGGCTTTGAGGCTGAGACTCAACACCCTCTTTTTTTTTTTAATTTCTTTGAGAGAGAGAGAGAGAGAGCATAAGAGGGAAGAGGGTCAGAGGGAGAAGCAGACTCCCCACTGAGCAGGGAGCCCGATGCGGGACTTGATCCTGGAACTCCAGGATCATGACCTGAGCTGAAGGCAGTCGTTTAACCAACTGAGTCATCCAGGTGCCCGACCCAACACCCTCTTCCTTCAGGTATGGAGAAGTCACACTATTCTGCAGGTTACTGGTGACAGATTATATGATCTGGCTGCAATTTCATCACATAGAGTTTGGGGTTTGTATGGTCCATGCTGGTGGGAAAGAAATTGTGGGTCTGGGGTCTGGGGGACCTGCCGAAGCAACTCTCAAGTGTGACTTTCAGACATGACACTTTTGTCTGACCCATACTGGAAACACCCAGTAGCCTCATGCTGACTGGGGACGTGTGACCAAGGGTCCATGGGGATGTGAAGAGGGAAGAAGGAAACCTTGGCCAGAACAAGCTGTGATGTGAAAAAGCTCTTCGGGAACATAGCCAGGAGAGTATGCAGGAGTTTCTGCATAAAGAAAGTGGCGTCTGGGTGGCTCAGTTGGTTAAGCGTCTGCCTTCAGCTCAGGTCATGATCCCAGGGTCCTGGGATCAAGCCCCGCATTGGGCTCCCTGCTTCCCCTCTACCTCTGCTGTTCCCCTCCTGCTTGCGCTGTCTTGTTCTCTGTCAAATAAATGAATAAAATCTTTATTAAAAAAAAAAAGAAATCGTTTTCTTAATGTACTCATGCCTGCTCTCTACCAAGAATCAATGAAAGGCAGGAACATCTTGATGGATGTGTAAGAGAGCTGGGGTCCGGCTGGCCTTTTGGACCTTCTCCCGTAGGAATTGTCCTGGCTTTGACATTGCCTTGTGCTTGGGAGTCATGCCCCTCTTGCCACTTACTGAGAGTTCCTGGGACAGGCAGATGTGGAGCAGTTCCTGGTTGCTGGCTACATTATGAAACTGTTTTAAGAGCAGAGGGGTTGGTCCTCAGCCTATGGTCTCTTACTCTCCTCACCTAAGAAAATACTGTTTGCTCATTTGCTCTGTAGACTGACACTGAAGGATCCTTCATCAAATTGGTTCTTACTCGTTCACCAGACTCACTTCTTAGTGTGCCTATGTGGACTTCCTACTCTCACTGAGTAAATCTGCTTACTGTACATGAATGCCTTCTTCCTGCTTCCTGCCTGTACACATACCCTCTCTTTGCTAAAGCTTAGTCCTCAAAATCGGAAAACTTTCCTCCAGGAAGTCTTCCATGACTGCCCTCAGGGGCTTCTAAGCTCCCCTCAGCCATTATTATTTTTTTTAAGATTTTATTTATTTTGAGAGAGAGAGGGAGAGAGCCAGAAAGAGAGCATGAGCAGAGGGGAGGGGCAGAGGGAGAAGCAGACTCCCCACTGAGCAGGGAGCCAAACGCTGGGCTGGATCCCAGGACCTTGAGATCATGACCTGAGCTGAAGGCAGATGCTCAACCGACTGAGCCACCCAGGCACCCCTCCCCTGAACCACTATATGGTGTTTCTGTTTTATCAGTTTGTATTTCTGTGGATTTGTAAATCTGATCCACAGAGATTCTGTATGTAGAACTATCTCCCCACTCAGGCTGTGAGCACCTAGAGAGCAGGCACCGAATCACCTCTGTTTACACCCTGCCCGTCCCTTCGCAGTGCCTGGCACTACACTCAGAAAGAGCTTGTGGAATTCTACCGCTGACCGACTTAGAAATGTGGGACAGGTTTAGTTTTGACTTCGGAGGAAAAACGGCGTTGGAGACATCCCTTTGGTAATGATAACTCTCTCTGCCTCTTCTATCTACTTGTCCTAGGTTGCTGTTGTCATTCTCTCTCTTTTCTGGCACCTTCCCTGGCAACTTGACTGCTTCTTCCCTGAAGTCTGATTCATGCCTCTTTCTCCTGGCATGTCCCAGTAGAAGAACATAAATTATTGTCCTGGCCCAAATTAAGACAAAATGACTATGGTATTGATTCAAGATTTGCTAATTTACTGATAGAAATGATCAGTGGAAATGATATCCTAAGACACTCTAAATTCTTCTTTTTTAAAAAAAAAATTATTTATTTGAGAGAGAGAGAGAACACAAGCAGGGGTGGGGAGGGGCAGAGGGAGAGGGAGAAGCAGCCTCCACTGATCAGGGAACCTGATGCAGGGCTTGATCCCAGGACCCTGAAATCATGACCTGAGCCGAAGCCAGATGCTTAGTTGACTGAGCCACCCAGGTGTCCCTCTAGATTGTAATATACAAAAACAAGGTATTGCAGTTTATGGAAAAGGGAGAATTGGCTACGTGGCAAAATATTAAGTTAGATCCTCACCTAACTTCATTTACCAAAGAAGTTTTCCGTAGATTGGTTAAATGTAAAAAGGAAATGCACTACTATGAAATATGTGTGAGCATTTAATTGATCCCAAGATAATAATAATAGTAGTACTAAGAGTGGCATCCATGTCAGCTATCACATGCTGTGTAACAAACCTCCCCAGAACTTCCCAACACCTACTTACTCTGCATATGAGTTATGTTGGAAATTTAGGCTGGGCATGGCAGTTGCTTCTTGTAGCTGGGCTTACTTACAAGTCTGCAGTTAATGACCTCACTCACACATCTATAGTGGAGGGCTATGCACTGGGGTGCAACAGAGATAGCAGGTACAGTAGACTCCAGCAGACTGGGCTTCTTCACATGGCAGCAGCACGGCTCCAAGTGTAGCAAGAGGGCAGGCATCAGTGTGCAGGTGCCTTTCAGATTTCTGCATCGTATTTGCATCTGTTCTCTTGGTCGAATTAAGTCACAGAGTCAAGCACAGTCAGGGCATGAAAAAGGATTCCATCTTCTTATGGGAGGAGTGGCAAAGTATTAGGCTGTTTGTTTTTTTTCTGCAATCTACTATAGGCACTATTTGAAGTACTTTACATATATTATGTATTAGTTATCTCCTGGTGCATAACAAATGACCCCTAAACTTGGTGGCTTAGAACAGCGAAAGCTCATACTTCACAGTTTCCATGGGCCAGGAGTCTTGGCACAGCTTGTCTGGGTCCCCGGTCAGGGTGTTACAAGGCTTCAGTGAAGGTATCAGTGGGGAGGACTATATTCTGAGCTCACTCCTTGGCTGTGGGCAGGTCCCTGATTCTTGCTGGCTGGGCCTGAGTGGGTTCCATGTGGACACCAGGAGGCAGGGTCATTGGGGACCAGCTGGGAGGCTGTCTGCTGCATACTAAACTTATGTAGTAAATGCACTCCATTATCCTTCATTTTCAATCAAGGATATCGAGGCAAAGCAAAGATCATCCAGGTAGCGAATGGGAAAGCTGGGGTTGGATCCCAGGCCGAAGGACCATGACACTCTATTTGCAGTGGAAGGTATAATAAGGGGGCAAGATTGGTGCAATTGACCACAAATCCATTAGTGTCCCATGTGTGTCGAGCACCATCACTAGAATTGGCAAGTCAGGACATAACACTGTCTGCCCGCCAATCCATCCCTATTATACTAAAAGCAGTCATAAATCAATAGGAAAACATTAACATCAGATGGAAAAAGTCTGCACAGACTCTCACTGGCAAGTCACTGAAGAAATATGAAAGGCAAATAAACAGAGAGTTGCTGAACCTCACAAGTAATCAGAGAAATGCAAATTAAAAAATTCTTCTCTCTCTCTTTTTTTTTCATCCACCAAACTAATAAAGAGTCTTTTAAATATTAATTCTGAGTGTTGGTGACATATACGAGGATAGGTAAATACTCTTATACCCCACTGGAGGAAATGTCAATGGGCATAACCTTGTGGAAAACAAATGTTTATATCCTTTGACTCAATCATCTCACTGTGAAAGGTTTTCTACTAAAATAAGAGATATCAATAAAATTTATGTGTGAAGATCCTCACTGTGGCTTTATTTATCTCCGTTGGAAATTGGAAGCAATGGCAGGATGCTTACATCATGCCATTCTTAGATTATATGGTCCTTAAGACCCTATTTTCAAAGACTATTCAGTGGTCTACGGAAATCCTCATGTCACGTGAAATGGACCCAGCAAAATCCCCGCTGTACAGTAGAATTCCAATTTTGTACAATATGTGTGCAGAGGAAAAAAAATACCACATGGAGACAGGTTACAATATGCATTGTGGTTATTACTGGGTGGTTATGTATATTATTTCTTTTCTTCACTTCCTTCCTCAGCCATGTATTACTGTTAGAACCGGACACAAGGGGAGCCTGAAGCATCCAGACCAGGCCTCAGGGGCTCGTGGGCCAGCAGGTGTGTCCCTCTGTGTACTCCCCAGGGACAGAGCTGGCCAGTCCCCTCCCTGGGCATCCTCACCTCCATGCTGCCCAGCGGGAGGCTGTGACGAGGGGGAGTCCATGGACTCCTGCAAATAAAATTTTATTTTATTTGTATTTTTATAGAAGTCTAGACCGGTGGTTTCGTTTCTTTTCTTTTTTATTTTATTTTATTTTATTTTATTTATTTTATTTATTTATTTGTCAGAGATAGAAAACACAAGCAGGGGAGCGACAGGCAGAGGGAGAAGCAGGCTCCCCACTGAGCAAGGAACCCTCTGTGGAGCTCAATCCCAGAACCCTGAGATCATGACCTGAGCCGAAGGCAGACGCTTAACCGACTGAGCCACTCAGGCACCTTCCTGTCTTTTAAAATCAGGGCCAAAAACCATGGGTAACATTTCAGTTAGATAAATGTGTGTTTTTAATCCCTCCCAAAAAAGATGAGATTGGTAAGTCAGCTTGTCAAGTAATATTCTCCCCTGGCCTTTGAGGACATGGTTCTCAAGTTATCACCTCGAGACTAAAACCCCACAATCTCTGCCTTTTGGAGAAGTTACTCAGTTTTCTTTCCGGGCACCGGCGTGTCCAATGATGGCTGGGGACTTGGCTGTCTTCTCGGGGACGGCTTGGTAGAATGTTGACAATTTAAAAATCGGGATCCCTTTGTTGTCATAAAAAGCCATGTGTGGTCAATAACCCTGTGTGATTATTTTAGAAGGGGCAGGAAGCAGGGAGACACTTCTTTTCGTGGGGTCGCATTATTTGCTTCTCACTCTTCCAGTTTAATTTCCTCTCGGCCCTTCTCTGCTTTTGCATTTATTTCTGCTCACCTTTCCTGCACTTCCTGCTGCCTCTCCAGCCTGGCCAGACCTCTAGCTTCATTTCCTGCTTCCTCCTTCCTCTTGTCCCCCCTTTGCTTCCTTCCCATCCCCCCTCATGCTTTAAGGGTTTGCTTTTAAGTGTCATGGAGAGATACCAGTTAAAGATATTCCTTCAAAATGAAGAAATATGGTCTATTTTAAAGATGTGAGGCAGGAAAACATCGAACAGAATAAGGCACGTGGCGATGGCTAGCATTCTTTCAGGAAGGTCGCTGGAGTCTGGAGGGACGGGGTAATACCAATCTCTCAGACACAGCATTCCTGCTTGAGAATCGGCTCTCTGAAGTCGGAGGCAGTTAGGAGTGTCAGGATGGAGAAGGATAAGCATCTCTGATACCCCAGATACTGCTCAGGAACACGAAGCACGTAATGCGTCATGGTAACTCGTGTTCTGGGGCCACGTTCTCCTCATTAGCCCCACCGAGTTCATTGAGCCCCATTCCACGCAGTGGGGTAGGTGGACCTCTCCTTGGTATTTTGGAGGCTTCTGGCGGGGAAGGGCCTTGGGCTGCCTTCTCTGATCACTTCTTGCTCAAGATCCCTGTTCCCTGGGATTCCCATGATGCCCTCCTCCAGACTGCCTGTGTGGTGTGTGGGTGTGTGGGCGTGCCAGCTTCTGACTTTGAGCGCTGCTGAAAGCAAACAGCTGGGCAGGCCACTAGTCATTTACGCCTCGGCGTGAATGAAGTGTGCATGAAACGTTTCTAGTTTGGGCATAGGGAATTAATTGAGAGTTGTCTGTATAGAAAATCGACAAGATGAAGCTGGAAAAGTGTGCATTTTCCATTTAGAGGAGCCCAGGTAGCAATATAGAAAAACAGGCCTTTCATGTTGGAATTTTTCATTTCAGGGAGGATTTTTTTGACACTCTTCACTGAAAACTGAGCTTTATCATTGTCTTTCGAGCACTGCCTCCGAGCCAGCATTGCCACTAAGCAGGACTCCCAGGGGAGCAGGGTTTCATCGAGACACTGGAGTGGGCAGGACAGTGGCCCCTCCAGGGAACCCTGCAGAGTCTGGGTGGGGAGGGGTCTCCACTAGCCAGCGCTCTCTTGCTTCCCCAGATGGTGAGGACCCTCCCACGGTGGGCAGGGGGGGGCATCTGCTGGGTTGTTCCTAAACCATCATTTCCACTCAGTTACACCCTGAATCGTCCACGGCAGCCCTGGCCCCTTCTTTGCCTCTTTGTTTGGGCCTGCCTGGCTTTTTACCAGCTCCCTTTGGTTCCCCATGCCCCCCGCATCAGCTTCCTGTGTTTGAGGTCTCCTGGTGACTCTGTCTGAGTCTGTATGCTATTTTTGCAGGAGGCTCTGCTGTAAGTAAATAGAGCCAGCTGCTGGTGTGGTCCTGTAGACTTTTGGGGTAAGGGGCATAGGGGTCATGGGGAATGTGGCAAAATCCCATGTCCCTACCAGGGCAGAGACTTTGGGGGTAGGGAGGGGAGCTGCAGCCTCCATAGCATGCGCATTTCAGCCCTGTGTCTGGGAGACCCTTGTGCTCTTTCCAGGTCCCGTGGGGATTGGGACAGGGCCCCTGGAGCTCAGTGGGAACGGCTCAGAGTGGGGGGTGTGTGGACATTTGGGCATGTGCTGACAGTTTCTCATATCTATTCAGAGCTGTCAACACTCCTAAATACAAAAGATATCACCAGAGTTGAAAGTATATTTAAAAGATAAAGAATTATCTCCCTTATTTGTAATACTCTATAAAAGGTTTGGCTAAGTAAAACCATAAAGTAATCTGGGGTCGTTGAGGATCGCAAAAATAATAAAAGGCTTGAGCCTTAAGTCAGCACATTGTTGCAGGGGTGAGTTTGAAGTGTAACTGTTTGGGGGGGGGCGCCTGGGTGGCTCAGTCGGTTAAGCATCTGCCTTCGGCTCAGATCATGATCCCAGGGTCCTGGGATCGAGCCCCGCATTGAGCCCCGCATCGGGCTCCCTGCTCAGCGGGGAGCCCTCTGCCCCTCCCCCACTTGTGCTCTCTCACTCTCTCTCAAGTACATAAATAAAACCTTTGAAGTGTAGCCTTTGGTATCATGAGATCCATTTTCTTCTTTACTGTTAACATTTTTGTCACCTTTTATCTTAACCATGCGTAGTCTTCTCGGCTTTAGTGTGGTACCCGAGTATGACTGACGTGGCGCTGATTTCTTCTGCTGAATTTCGGTCCCACAGAATAAATAAAGGGTCATTATTCACGTTCAGTACGTTAGGAACGTAGAGAACAATCGTTATTTGTGTTTACATTTCCTCTGCCAAGCTCCTTCCTCTAGGGAGAGGAATCTCCCTAGAGGAACAAGGAATCTCCCTTGTTCAGTCAGTGATGAAGTCAATGATGAAGTCCTCCATCTTCCTGAGGAATGTTGCCCTTTTCCTGGGTCTCCCCAGTTGTCCCCACCACCACACCACTGCTGGTTCCCGACTCCGGCTGCCTCCCCCCAACCCCCAGCCCTGATGCAGATGTCCCAAGTGACTTCAGGTATCTGTGAATGCAGTCCTCCCTCATTCTCTCCTGAACTGACTTCTCTCTCCTCTTCAATCTGACCCCTCTGGTTCTCTTAGGTTGGTTTCCTAGAAAAGGGAAAAGCCAAGTTTGGCAATTATGGTTTTCATGGCTGATGCTTTTTTTCTTCTGGTTCATTCTGCAGCAATTGCGATATCCTGTCTTCTCTCCTGAACGGTTTCATACATGAACCGTGTTTGTTTTTCATGAAGGAGAGCCTTCCTTGAATTTCCAGCAGGCCTTGTTCAATCAATCGAGTGCTTTTTAAAATCGAAGACTAAATGGACAGGTTTCGGGGGCAGTGCAGGGAGGGGGAAAGCCTGTGTCCTTGCCAGCCTCTCCTTTAGTGGCCAGGAGGGAGGAATGTGGTCCTCTGGGGGCCTTGAGGACCACGTGGGTGGGGAAGACCATCAAGAGAACGGTGTTCTTGGAGTTAAGTGTCCCTAGAACATCTTCTCTGGAAAACTTAGATTGTATTTGTGTAGTTTATATTTTCAAAGTTGTTTTCACATTACTCTTTTCAAAGCTGATTTCAAGTGAGGCAAGATACATGGGAAACAGGATGGAAAAAGCTAGAATAAATTTGAATCACCTGTTGGATTAGAATCTAGCTCAGCCACTCACTTGCTGGATGACAATTAATACTGAGCCTCGTCCCCCTTTCTAATAGGGACAATACCCAGCTCACAGGACAATGCAGTGGAGCAGAGAAAGACCCAGTCTCTCTGGCCAGAGATACGAGGCTATAGCCTCTGCTCCAGCCCTTTTGAACCTCAGTGCTCCCATTTGCGGAATGGGGACCACATCTCCTGCTAAGGGAGATTTGGGGGGTGATTATGATGTATCCATGTGGGTTTATCAATTGTAAAAATGAACCACTCTGGTGGGGGATATAGACAGTAGGGGAGGCTGGGGTGGGGGGGGGGCAGGGGAAAAATGGGAACTCTCCAAACCTTTCACTCAGTTTTGCTAAGAACTTAAAACTGCTCTAAAAAATAAAGTCTGTTATAACACATGTTTAAGTGGTATCCCATCCAGTCGAGTAAGATCATTATGTTTGATGTTACTCTAGGACTGTATTATGCCATCAATGTCTTAAAGTCGAAATAAAAAGGAATTACAGTTAAAAAAAATTTGAGTCACCTGGTTGGAGCAGTCTCCTTTTCATCTTTACTGATGTAATGCAGTGCTGATCACATGGAAGAGTTTACAGAGGTTTGCATGGGAACGATATCATTACTGATAAACAGAGATAAGCCTCTGTAGTCTTCCTTCATCCTGATATGTCCTTGACATGAACATCATCATTAGTTGATGGGTTTCTTTAACTGTGAGCATCACACATACAATTACATTGGTTGGTATCAG
>JAPYYM010004350.1:0-10190 GCA_028534135.1 Potos flavus
ATTCCTCAAGAAATTAAAAATAGAGTTACCCTATGACCCTGCCATTGCACTACTGGGTATTCACCCCAAAGATACAGATGTAGTGAAAAGAAGGGCCACATGTACCCCAATGTTCATAGCAGCAATGGCCACAATCGCCAAACTGTGGAAAGAGCCAAGAAGCCCTTCAACAGACAAATGGATAAAGAAGATATGGTCCATATATACAATGGAATATTATGCCTCCATCAGAAAGGATGAATACCCAACTTTTGTATCAACATGGACGGGACTGGAAGAGATTATGCTGAGTGAAATAAGCCAAGCAGACAAAGTCAATTATCATATGTTTTCACTTACTTGTGGAGCATAAGGAAAAACATGGAGGACATTGGGAGAAGGAAAGGAAGGGTGAATTGGGGAAATCAGAGGAGGAGATGAAACACGAGAGACTGTGGACTCTGAGAAACAAACTGAGGGTTGTGGAGGGGTGTTGGGGGGTTGGGTGATCCTGGTGATGGGTATTGAGGAGGGCACGTATTGCATGGAGCATTGGGTGTGGTGCATGAACAATGAATCTAGGAACACTGAAAAAATAAAATCAAATTAAAAAAAATTTTTTTTATAGTGTTCAATCTCTAACCACACTACTTCCCTTCCTGAAGGCTGAAAGTTACAACACTTTAATCACTTGGTTTTACTAGTGATCAGCTCCATCATAAAGTTATCTAGAGTCCCCAGCCTGTCACTTCATTAGCATAAATTCAGTTTGATTAGAAGATGCTCTTCATGAATAACAATGACAACAACAAAATTCCTATTACTCAGGAAATTCCAAGGGGTTTAGGAGTTCTGTGCCAGAAATCAGGGACAAAGATCAAATTGTTTTTGTGTGTTATACAACATATATACCATTTGAGTGCTTTTTTTCTAAATAATGAATAATTAAATTAACTGATAAATTTATGTATTTAATCGCTCATATTTATAGTAAACATTTTTTCAATTTGTCTGAAATAATCCTTAAAGGGATGATATATTTCTTTTATAAGGTAGTCATCACTATGTGTTCCTTTGTGATTATTTTAGTATTTTTATTCAGGAATACATATTCCCATTTTGAGATTAATTTACTAATCATTTCCATTTTACCCTATTTTTCATTTCTTAAAATATTGTATCTTGATGTAAATTATCTAAATTTAAATATGAGATACTTGAGTAGTGTTTTACATTAGCCAACTAATTTTTCAATGGTAGTAGTTTAAAGATCCTTTATTTTGTTTCTTAAACTATTTACAGAAAAGATAAGGATATAAAGCTTAAACTCCATTTTATTATTGTGTCTTGTGGGAGGGCCAAATTTTTAACTAGTATTTATTTTTTTTTGGAAGAACAATTAGAGGAGTTGACTAATGAGCAAAAAGCTTTTTTATTTTCATTACAACCAAATTAATTCTTCTTTGTCAATTATTGCAGGACTAAATACTTGGCTATTTTTGTTTTCTTTGTTGTTCTTGTTATTCAGATTGTCTTCACTTACTTTTTTTCTGTATTACTTGATTCTTTTTTGTTCTTTCTACAAATTTTTGCAGACCAGATCCTAGCCTAATGAAGAGGCTAATATTCTCAAGTATAAAAAAACAAGTTTAAATATCTATAGCAAAACTCATAATAAACAAAATGATAGTGAAGCAAATGTTCTTTTGACCAACAGAAATTCTGAAATTTAAATCTTAAGATCATGATGTAGTAACCTAAATTTGTAATATTAATTATAATAACAAATATTAAGGTCTTTTCTGTTTCTCTCTCATATGTGTCCATGTGCACACACACACAGACACTCACACACCACATATATAATCAAGTCAAATTTTAATTTACCTTATTTGGACCACACATAGTGCCATTTGATGTATAGGTAAAATCTTGTGTTACATGTTCTGTTGGTATTCTTAAAGATGCAGAGACACACAGATGGCCTTCCATGTAAGTATACTGAATATCAAATTTTTTAAATGGTATTATTTCTAAACGTGTCCAGTGACAAACTATCTTTCCACAAAGGCTATCCCTGGCAATAAGGCAGAAAAAAATTGTCTAAATGTCACTTAAGGACAAAAATATAAGGGAAATAGTAGTTCAAAATATGAGGATAATTGAATATGTTATAGATCATAGCAACAAAGCTATTCGATTCAAAACAATCTTAGGAAGAGCAACATAAATATTTATCTGTATATAATGCATTCATTTCCCATTTGTATTAAATGCCTCTTTTCAGTACAAACACACAAACACAACTGGAAAAGGTGTAATTTTCTAAATACATACCCTAAAGAACAATAGGCTCTTCTACAGTTTCCAAAATCATCTTCTTGCATATTTATTTCTTGTGTACACAGAAAAGTAGAACCCTTTGCAACTGAAGATAGAAATAAAGTTCCAATTACACGTCTTTAAAAAGATTAAAAACTGAAAGTATGGTAAATTAATATAGAGACATCTAGACGACAGCAATGCCCAATCACTGTCAGCTACAGTAGATTTTTGGTGCTATCTACTGGCTATACAAGAAGAAACACTAAAAACTATCCATTTGAGAATAGGAAAACTGCTATCACAGTGCAGAAATTATTGAGAAATCGAACAACCATTTACTCTCTTACCTGCAATTCTATTATTCTACTCCTTTTCCACCAATTACCTGAAATTTGACTAATATCTTATTCTTTTTGTCTTACAATTATTAGATATACCTCTTGATGTAGTTCAAAGTTGTTTTGATTTGCAATTTTATTTTCAAATTTGGATTTATACAAATAATACCTTTTTTTAGGCTACAGGGTAGATTACTAACTTTAGGAAAATGTAGTTTAAAAAGGAACCCCTGAGAAGCCCACACAGGAAAGATAAATCTGCATAATATTGGGCTTTGGAAGCAAGAGGAGCCAAATTTTATTAATTCTTACAACCCATGAGACTTAAAGCCTGAAATTTTAAAAATCAGCAGCTAGGCTCTGGTTGAACCCAGAGGGCATTAGGAAGCTGAGTTCCCACTCTTAGACAGAAGAACGAATAGCCAGCAGAGATATAGCATGGAAGGAGCAGTTTGAAAAATACCAGGGGCAGACAGGCAGGAGAGGGATTTACTCATCTCAGAGCATCATTCAGAGAAGCAAGGATCATAGAGAAATGCCTCCAGGAACAAAGAAGCTGTCAG
This sequence comes from Potos flavus, assembly GCA_028534135.1. Taxonomy (NCBI): domain Eukaryota; kingdom Metazoa; phylum Chordata; class Mammalia; order Carnivora; family Procyonidae; genus Potos; species Potos flavus. The sequence continues at coordinate 3,206 of JAPYYM010004350.1, forward strand.
GTGCCATTTTCCTCCCTACCCCTCAGTATAAACACAGGGCCACCTGCAGGAAACAGCATGGCACAAACAATTGCTACCTAACTTGTTTACACCAAGCCCCACCCTTCATGCTTTAGTGGATCAGCCCTTCCAGTCACGCTTGCCTCAATCCCAGTGCCACGGGGCTCCCACCCCATAAGACCAGTGCAAAACCCACCAACAACCAGTCAACAACCCACATGTTTTATGGGACCTCAGTTCCTGCAGTGATGGTTGCAGCAGGTCTCATTTCACAACAAGACTAGCACACACCTTGTTAAAATGTGCTGGACCCAGCCATGGACCAAACACTGTGCAGAGCAGGCCAAGAGAGCCTCTGCAGACAACCTTACTGAAGGAAAGAGACAGAGCTCTGCAACTCACATAGGAGACACTCACTGAAAGCATCAGGTCCTGGGGAACAGGGAACACTGTACTGCAGGGTACTAAAGGAGCACTTCTTCGTAATGCCATTACTTTCAATAGCAAGAGAAACAGCTGACTTTCCTAACAGAGAAACAAACACAGAGTTAGACAAAATGAGGAGACGGAGGAATGTGCCCCAAATGAAAGAATGAAACCAAACCACGGTAAGAGAGCTAACCAAAACAGATGTAAGTAATATGCCTGATAGAGAATTTAAAGTAATAATCATAAAGATACTCACTGAACTTGAGAAAAGAGTGGTGGACATCAGTGAGACTCTTTAAGAAAAAGATAAAAAAAGAACCAGAGATGAAGAACGCAATAAGTGAAATTAAAAATATACCCGATAGAATAAATAGCATGAAGCAGAGGGAAGAACAAATAACCTAGAAATCAGAGGCCTGGAAAGTAATCAAGCTGAGAAAATGAGTGTAAAAATAATTATGCAAACTTAGAATAGTTTTAGGGAACTTAGTGACTGCATCAAGCACAAAATACTGGCATTATGGGATCCTAGAAGAACAGAAAGAAAACGGAGCAGAAATTTTTTTGAAGAAATAATAACTGAAAATAATTGATAGGAATAAAATAACAGTAGGAGAATTTAACACCCCAATTACATCAATGGACAGATCATCCAAACAGAGACACAGCAAGGAAACAGTGGCTTTGAATGACACACTGTACCAGATGGATTTAACAGATATATTCAGAACATTCTATCCTAAAAAAGCAGAATACACATTCTTTTCAAAGGCACGTGTGACATTCTCCAGAATAGATCAGCTCACAAAACAAGCCTCAACAATTCAAGAAGATCAAAGTCATACCAGCATCTCTTTTGACCACAGTGCTATGAAACTAGAAATCAACTATAAGAAAAAAATCTGGAGAGCATAAATACATGGAAGCTAAATAACATGCTACTAAACAATAAACAGGTCAATAAAGAAATCAAAGATGACATCAGAAAGAACATGGCAACAAATAAAAATGAAAACACTATAGTCCAAAACCTCTGGGATGAAGAAAAAAAAAAGTTCTGAGAGGGAAGTTTTTAGCAATGCAGGCCTACCTCAAGAAGCAAGAAAAATCTCAAATAAACAGCCTATCCTTGTACCTAAAGGAGCTACAAAAAGAACAACAAACAAAACCCCAAACCAGCATAAGGAAGGAAATAATAAAGATTAGAGCACAAGTAAGTTATATAGACACTAAAGGAACAGTAAAACAGATCAATAAAACCAAGAGCTGGTTCTTTGACAATATCAACAAAATTGATACACCTCTAGCCAGACTGAAAAGAGAGAGAGAGAGAGAGAAAAGAGAGAGGACCCCTCCAAAAAATCAGAAATGAAAGAAAGAAGTGAAAGAGAAAAATAACAAACAACATCACAGAAACACAAAGATTATAAGAGAATATTATGAAAAATTATATGCCAAAAAACTGGACAATACAGAATGAATGGATAAATTCCTAGAAATGTATAACCTACTAAAACCGAGGCAGGAAGAAACAAAAAAATTTGAAAAGATCTATTACTAGCAAAATAAAATTGAATCAGTCGTCAAAAAAACTCCTAACAAACAAGAGTCCAGGACCAGTTGGCTTTACAGGCAAATGCTACAAAACATGTAAAGAGGAGTTAATACCTATTCTTCTCAAACTATTCCAAAAAATAGAAAAATAGAAAGAAGGAAAACTTCCTAATTCATTCTGTGAGACCATAATTGCCCTGATATCAAAACCATATAAGGTCACCACAAAAAGAAAGAAAGAAAAAGAAAGAAAGAAAGAAAGAAAGAAAGAGAGAGAGAGAGAGAGAGAGAGAGAGAGAGAGAGAGAGAGAGAAAGAAAGAAAGAAAGAAAGAAAGAAAGAAAGAAAGAAAGAAAAAAAGAGAAAAGGAAGAGAAAGAAAGAAAAAGAAAAAAGAAAAGAAAAGAAAATTACAGGACAATATATTTGATGAACATAGAGGCAAAAATCCTCAACAAAATACTAACAATCCAAATCCAACAATATAGTAAAAAGTCATTCACCAGGAACACATGGAATTTATTCCTGGGATGCAAGGATAGTTCAATATTCACAAATCGGTGTCACATCAATAAGAGAAAGGGCAAGAACCATATGAGCATTTTAATAGATGCAGAAAAAGCACTTGACAAAGTATAACATCCATTCATAATAAAAACCCTCAAAAAAAGTAGATTTATCATATAAAGAAGTCCTATCCCCAGCAATCGGACAACAAAAAGAAATACATAGCATCCAAATTAGTAGGTAAGTGGTCCAAGCTGGTGGAGTAGGAAACCCTAGTTTCGTCTGGTCCCTGGAATTCAGCTAGAAAGCTATCAAAGTCTGAACACCTGTGAACTCAACTGGAGATCTAAGAAAAGAATAGCTGCAACACTACAAATAGGAAAAGCCACCACTTTCTGCTATGTAGGATATATGGAGAAATGAATCCAAGGCAATATATGGGAAGATAAACCATGGGGGAAGAGAGCCTCCATCAGCCAGCTACTGGAAAGTGATGTGGCAATGGAGCACCAAATCAGAACTTTTAGAAGTCTTCTCCAGTAAGGGATGTCCCTGCCTGAAAGGCACTAAGGTGACAAAGCAGGGTAGAATCCTAGGTGGGACAGCATGGTCTCAGGATCCCCAGAGTCAAGAAAGAACAGGGGTTCCTGAGCATGGCAGAGTTCCCAGGCATCTGAGCTGGAAAGCCAGGTGCAATCAGCAAGTCCAATAGTGGACACTTGGCTCAGGGTTGCCATAAAGCCCAAACCGCAGCACAGTCAGGCTACCACTCCCTGAGCAGGGGCTCAGCAAGCAGAAAAACCAAGGCAAGTCACCTCCCCTGCCAGGAGCGCCACACGTGTCTGTTGCAGGAGTCTGTAGGGTTTGGAGACTTGAAGTAGGACCATGTGACTGAGATAGAAATGCTTGATCATAGGCCGGGTGAGCATGGAGGGTGGAGAGAGACCAAGAAGACAGGAGTGATGGATTGCTTATCCCTAAGGGGGCACTAAGTAGTTGGGGATATGAGCTTTCAGCTCTGGGACTGGAGATTGGGAGGCCACCATTTTCATTCTCATCCTCGCAGCACTGAAAGCCTTCAGGGAACAAAAGCCACCCAGAGCAACCCGGAGTCACTTATTTAGCCTAACCCCCTGGCAAAGATGGTGCAGTTCCACCAGGGGCAAAGACATGTGAGAATCAGTGCAACCAGCCCCATCTCCCAGAGGATCAGCAAGACCATCTAGCTAAGACCAAGTTTGATGATCACAAATAACTGCAAAACTCCAGTGCTAAGGGAAAACTGCATATAGAATTCACGGTTTTTCTCCCATAATTCTTTAATCTTTCAATTTTAATTTTTTTCTCTTTCCTTTTTCAACCAATTTCTTATTTTATCAACTCTTTTTAAAGTCTTTTTAAATTTTTACCTTTACAATTACACAATTACATTCTATCATTTCATTGTATTTAATTTTATTTTTGTGCATATAGAAGTTTTTCTTTCTTTACCATTTTGGGATGTAGTTTATTCTAACAAACAGACCAAAATACACCCAGGACATAGTGTACTGTTTTGTTCTATTCACCTGTTTCTATTCTTTTTATTTTTTGCTTTTTTTGTCTTTTAATTTAATAGTTACATTCTATCCTTTCATTGTATATAATTTTATTTATATAAGTTTTTCTTTATTTACAATTTCGGGATCTACTTTTCTAATAAACAGACCAAAATACTAGAGGATTCAGTGTATTGTTCTGTTCTGTTCCCCTGTCTGATTATATTCTCTCTTTTTTTTTCTTTTTCTTTTAATTTTATTTTTCAGTTTCAGGTCTCTTCTGATTTGTTTAGTGTACATTTCTCTGGGGTCATTGTTGCCATTTTAGCATTTTGTTCTCACATTCATCTATTCTTCTCTGGGCAGAATGACAAGAAGGAAAAACTCACATCCAAAAAGAGAACAGGAGGGAGCAGTGACTGATAGGGACCTAATCAGTGTGGATATAAGTAATATTTTGGAACAAGAGTTCAGAATGACAATTATAATAAAGATGCTAGCTGGGCTTGAAAAAAGCATAGAGGACATTAGAGAATCCCTTTCTGGAGAAATAACTGAAATCTAATCGAGTTGAAATAAAAAAGGCTAAAATGAGATGCAATAAAAAATGGAGGCTCTGACTGCTAGGATAAATGAGGGAGAAGAGAAAATTAGTGATATAGAAGACAAAATGATAGAGAATAGAGAAGCTGAGAAAAAGAGAGATAAACAACTACCGGATCATGAGGGGAGAATTTGAGAGATAAGTCATACCATAAAGTGAAACAATATTAGAATAATTGGGATCCCAGAAGAAGAGGAAAGAGAAGGAATATTGGAGCAAATTATATTGGAGAATTTCCTTAATCTGAGGAAGGAAACAGGCATTCAATTCCAGGGGGCACAGAGAAACTCTCTCAAAATCAATAAAAATAGGTCAGTATCTCCATATATGAGTGTAACTTGTGAATTTCAGAGACAAAGAGAAAATCCTGAAAGCAGCTCAGGAAAAGAGGTCTATAACCTACAAGGGTAGAAACATTAGACTGGCAGAAGACCTGTCCGCAGAGATCTGGCAGGCCAGAAAGGAATGGCATGATATATTCACGGTGCTAAATGAGAAAAAATATGCAGCCAAGAACACTTTATCCAACATAGCTGTCATTTAGAGAAGGAGGAGAAATAAAAAAGCTTCCAGGACAAACAGAAAAAAAAAACTGTGATCACTAAACCAGCCCTACAAGAAATATTAAAGTGAATCCTTTAATCAGAGATAGAACCCCAAAATAACAAAGACAAGAAAGGAACAGAGACAATATACAGAAATAGTCATTTTACAGATAACACAATGGCCTAAATTCATCTTTCAATAATTACTCTGAACATAAATGGGCTAAATGCCCCCAAACAAGACACAAGCTATCGGATTGGATAAAAAAGCAAGACCCATTAATATGCCATCTGCAAGAGACTCATTTTAGACCCAAAGATACCTCCAGATTGAAAGTGAGGGGGTGGAGAACCATTTATCATGTTAATGGACATCAAAAGAAAGCTAGGGTAGCAATCCTTATATCAGACAAAGTAGATTTTAAGCCAAAGACTGTAATAAGAAATGAGGAAGGACAGTATATCATAATAAAATCATCGATCCAACAAGAAGATCTAATAATCCTAAATATTCATGCCCATAACATAGAAACAGCCAATTATACAAACCAATTAAAAACAAAATGAAAGAAACACATTGATAATAATAGAGGATGTTAACACCCCACTCATAGCAATGGACATATTGTTTAAGCAGAAATTTAATAAGGAAATAAGGGCTTTGAATGACACACTGGACCAGATGGACTTCACAGACATATTCAGAGTATTCCATCCTAAAGCAACAGCCTACACATTCTTCTCAAGTGCACATGGAACATTCTCCAAAACAAATCACATACTGGGTCACAAATCAGGTCTCAACCAGTACCAAAAGATGGGGATCACTCCCTGCATATTTTCAGACCATAGTGCTTTGAAACTTGAACTCAACCACAAGAGCGAAGTTGGAATAAACTCAAATACATGGAGGCTAAAAAGCATCCTACTAAAGAATGAATGGGTCAACCAGAAAATTAAAGAAGAATTTTTAAAAATCATGAAAACAAATGAAAATGAAAACACAAATGTTCAAAACCATTGGGATGCAGCAAAGGCAGTCCTAACAGGGAAGTACATAGCAATATAAGCTTTTCTCAAGAAACAAGAAAGGTCTCAAATACACAACCATACACCTAAAGGAGCTGCAGGAAGAACAGCAAAGAAAACCTAAACCCAGCAGGAGAAGAGAATTAATAAAGATTAGAGCAGAAATCAATGAAATAGAAACAAACAAACAAACAAACAAACCAGCAGAATAAGTCAATGAAACTAGGAGCCAGTTCTTTGAAAAAATTAATAAGATTGATAAACCCCTGGCCAGATTTATCCAAAAGAAAAGAGAAAGGACACAAATAAATAAAATCGTGAATGAAGGAGGAGAGCTCACAATGAACAACAAAGAAATACAGTTATAAGAACATATTATGAGCAACTATATGCCAAAAAATTAGGCAATCTGGAAGAAATAGATGCATTCCTAGAGACATTTTATAAACTATCAAAACTAAAACAGGAAGAAATAGAAAACCTGAACATACCCATAACCAGCAAGGAAACTGAAGCAGTAATCAAAAATCTCCCAAAAAACAAGAGTCCAGGATCAGATGGTCTCCCAGCAGAATTCCACCAAACATTTAAAAAGTTGAGGGCCAGATGGCTTCCCAAGGGACTTCTACCAAACATTTAAAGAAGAATTATACCTATTATCAGCTGTTTCAAAAAATAAAAATGGAAGGAAAGCTTCCAAACTCTTTCTATGAGGCCAGCATTACCTTGATCCCCAAACCAGACAATGACCCCACAAAAAAAGAAAATTACAGACCAATAT